>JACXGM010027683.1:0-14383 GCA_016801145.1 Umbra pygmaea | reverse complement strand
AGTGGAAATATATAAATGTTAAAAAGTAAAGGGCTCAAAATTTAACCTTGAGGAACACCCGTACGGACAGAGCCATTCTCAGACCTGAAACCACTCATACAGACAAACTGTTGGTGTTCAGAGAGATAAGATCTAAACCAAGTTAAAACAATCTCAGCAACACCAAAGACAGTTTCCAAACGGTTGAGTAAGAGATTGTTATTGACAGTACCAAAAGCGGCACTAAGATCAAGGATGAGAATAGAAAGAGAATCAGAATCTCAGGCTATTAACAGATCATTGGTGACCTTAACCAAGGCTGTCTCAGTGTTGTGAAAATATTGAAAACCAGACTGAAGGGGCTCAAAAAGATTATTTACTGTGAGATGACTGTGTAGCTGTAAAGCCACAACACGTTCTAAAATTTTTGCAAGAAATGGAAGATTTGATATAGGGCGATAAATATTTAAATTATACAAATCTGCATCATTCTCCTTAGGATCAAGTGTTACAGCAGCAGTTTTTAATGCTGCTTGTACAACACCAGTTCGTAAGGATTCATTAACAATGCCAAGGACAGCTGGGCACAGTGAGTCAAAACAAGTTTTAAACAAGCTTCTAGGGAGGGGATCAAGTAGGCAAGTGGTAACTTTCATATGTGATACCTCCCTAGTGAGCTGCTCAAGAGTCAATTTCGGAAATGTTAGTAAAGGATGTGCCAGACAGTAAGGGTGGAACGGTACGCAGAAGTCACGGTTCGGTTCATACCTCGGTTCAGACATCACAGTTCGGTACGAGTTTGGTACAATGGAGGGAAAAGCTAAACAAAAATGTAGATCCCAATTTTTTTATTGTGCATGTCTCAAGCTGTACCATCTAGTGTCATACAGTTTCTCCCCTGAGCTAGCACATCTGGGTGATTGCATCTGATATCTGTTAGCATGTTAGATGTATTTCCACTCACATACCCAACAGCTGCTGAACAATGCTGACACACAGTCCTGATCTTATCCATCACTCTATCGCCTGTACTACTGTAACTGATGTATACACTCAATGACTGTAACTGACTGGGAAATCAAAGTTTTCCCAAACTTGCAATCTTAGAGGTCGGCGAGTCCTCTAACTCTTGTTGGTCGCCACCAGTACTCGTCCTTAGTGCTGACTCACTCACCGGACGGTCGACCTGACAAAAAAACTGCATACATAGGTGGAGCTTGGCTACTTAGCTTCAGAGATAAGGCGGGGCTATCCATAAACAACTTGCGTATCTAACAGTAGTTTCGCATTACATGAATTAATTTGCAAATTAGTTTATTTTTATAACGTGTATTCTCCGTTTAATTTCACGCACCAAACCCTGACACCCGTACCGTTTTGGTTCAATATGAATACACATACCGTTCCACCCCTACTAGACAGGCAGAAGAGGAAACAGGTATTGCATTAATGATTTTATAACATTTGTCAATTTTAGAGCTAAAGAAACTGATTTGAGACAGGCAGAGAGGTACCGACATTAACTTTGAGAAGTCTGTTTATATTTTGAAAGAGATGCCTAGGGTTACTTTGATTATTTTTCTCAGATTATAGACAAAGATCTAGCAGACTCAATTGCAGATCTATATTCCCCCAAGTGGTCTTTCCAAGGTAAATAAAATACATTCAGGCCTAGGGATGGGACGGTATGAAAATTTCATATTACGATTATCGTGACCAAAATTATCACGATAATCAATATTATCACGGTTTTCTTAAAATGAGATGAAAATGTTCAAAAAGAACTGATATACACACACACACATACACACAGAAAACATTTCAACAACTTTTATATTTGAAAATCAACAAATAACAAATAAAATTAGCAGTTAAAAACACTTTAAGCATAAAAAATAAATTAACATGGAGCCCTGAGAGTGAGAGGTATACATTTTCCTAGTGCAGGTTTTAATGAACAGTAACCTTAAATAATAACATCAAATGCACACATAAAAACAAAACAAGAGAAAACAATGTGTATGTAATAATCCAACCATATGTAAGCAAATCAAATGAACAGCAATGATTGTATGTCTGTTCTCTTCTTCTAAAGAATAAAGTGCAGCTGACCTAACATCCTGTATCTTATATATGAATCTTAGTTCACTTGAGATTGAAATGCAAAAATGTCAGGATATTTACTTTGTCTGGTTTAACTAGCGCTCTTTGACGAGAGACAATACGCCCGCTGGCACTAAACACTCTCTCTGATGGCACGCTGGTTGCTGGGATGCACAGAAGCTTCCTGGCAAGCAACCCTGGCAAGGTGAGGCAGCTCTGATGCATGACCCCTCCACCACATCAGTGGATTCTCTTCTGCTGGAACTGGGGGCAGAGACAGGTAGACTTTCATTTCTCCTTTCACACTGTCTTCTAGAGTGGTTGGAATCTGACCCTCTTCACCTCTTTGCTGCCTTGCTGTTGAAGTTATCTTTCTCAGCAACCCGGCTAGGCCTTTCCCCTCAGTTGGTGCTGGTGGAGGTGCTGCTGCTGGTGGAGGTGCTTTGTGGTTCTTCCCTGACTTGTGCAGCCAACTTTACATCTTCCTGGACACAGTCACTTTCCATTTTTGATGCCTCAGACTCATCTAAAGAGCTCCTTTTGAAGCGGGGGTCAATGAAACAAGCCATGTTCATGACTCTCTTTGCCTTCTCTGAGTATCTATTTTTGAGGTCTTCTCTCATTAACTTCTTCATCTCCTTGGTCAGGGATGTATCTGTGTCCTTTTCAAACAGAACATCAGAATTAATGTGGTCTAGGACAGGCTTGATTGCTGATAGTGTTACTTGTGTTTCTGAGGCAAGGGCATCTGTTAACTTGCTCAGAGGTTCGAGGAGCTGGCACAGTTGCTCCATAACAGTTGTGTCAGTGTCCTTGGGCATTAGATGCCATGTTCCTCTTTCTCCAGCTAGTGTTGCACAGACTGGTTGCTGTTGACTAAGGAAACGCTCAATCATCTTGTGTGTAGATCCCCATCGAGTCACCACATCATGAATCAGAGACTTCTGTGGCATGTTGAGGGCAGCTTGTTTTTCCCTCAGTTCTCGCCTTTTCTTCCAGCTCCGCAAGAAGCCCTGGACTAGATGACGGCAGGCCTTGACTGCTGTTTCAACTCTCTGAACTTTCAAAGCCTTTGAGATGGCCAGGTTCAAATTATGACCAAAGCACCCAAGCCACACTTCTGAGAACTCTTCAAAAGCTTTTATCATGTTTGTTGCATTGTCTGTGGTTATGCAGACCAGGTCTTTATTGTTTATTTCCCATTCTTCCAGCATGTTTTCAAAAAACTCACAGATTTTTTGAGCAGAGTGATCTTCTGGGAAAAACTGAGTTTTGAGGCAGTTTGATTCCAGTTGCCAGTCTGGGGTGAGGTAATGGATAGTGAAGCTTATGTAGGGTTGACCACCACCACTTTCACTAGTCCAGAGGTCAGTTGTTGCAGCACACCATGTTCCTTGAGCTAAATTCTTTACAACAGCAGCTTTGACCCGATTGTACACGTTTGGTATTTCAGTTTGGGAAAAATGTTTTCGTGATGGCACTTTGTAGTGTGGTACAGCAACTTTCATCAGCCTCAGAAAACCAGGCCTCTCAACAATTTGAAATGGCATCATGTCCTTTGCAATGAAATATGAAATAGCTGCAGTGAGTTCTCGTGCATTTTTAGATGTGGGTGCATAAGCAGTCTGCCTTTTAAATGCTTGATCAAGTGTCTGTGTCACTACTGTAGATGAGGAGGAAGTCGAGGGACCAGAAGCATCACTGGGTTTGCCTGCTGCACGCCCACTCTGTAAACAAAGGAATTAGCAAATGTATTATTATCATTTATAATGATAATAATATTCACTCTTATGCATTTGTGTGTATGACTGAATATTATTAATAACTGGTACAATTGTTTGGAAATAACGAATGAAAGGGGAATGGGTGAGTGGATAACTGGCTAATTAGCAGAGGTGTAGAAAGTACTGGAGAATAATACTTGAGTAGAAGCACGGATATTGTGCTCAAACACTGCTCCAGTAAAAGTAAAGGCAGCTACTGGATTTTTACTTTAGTAAAAGTATTAAAAGTATCTGAATTTAAATTGACTTAAGTACTAAAAGTAAATGTGTGATCTTAAATGTATTTAAAAGTACAAAGTAAAAGTAATAGTTGTGTCACAATTGTCAGTGCATTATATAAATGGCAGAGCTGCTTCTCTATAGTTCTCTATAGTAGTATACTATATCTGATGTCATATCATTCTCAATTTCCCTGAATATGTTGCCTGAAACGTATACCAAATACAGTTATCAGAAAGGCTACCTAGAAAGGATGGTTTTCAACATAGCCCTCATAATCTAACATCCTAATCATGGAACACAAATCTAATATCACATTTAATGCTAATACATTATGATGTAAAGGCAAACAATGTATCGTCAACATGAACAACATTATTAGGTCTGTGATATTTAGCTGACTGCTGGTAAGCTAACAAATGCATTGTTTCACTTGGCCAACGTAAATATAACATTAGGCTGCTTGGAAAGTTTATATGAAGACACTACCTTCATTGCTGATGCCGTCGCGGACTACGTACTGGGTTCAGTACAGCAGAAACTTTTCTATCGACATGTCACTCTGATGCGCGCAGGCTTGTTCATTCTTCAGTGAAACCAAATAAAGCCACAGCTCACACGAAACAGTTCCAATGCGCGCTGCACATTTTCAATTTATGGAATATTCATATTGTTCCCGCCGTTCACACAGCTGCGCTTAAAATGAGAATAGGGTACAATGTTGTAAGGTAATTGATATATATAGTATACCTACAACGAACTGCTCGAATACTTACCTATGGGGAAAACAAATAACTTATAAATGAGGGGAAAAGGTGAAACCAATCGTGACCACTGAAAGAAAACGACATTAAGAATTTTTATATACTTTCGTATTCTTGGGACAACAATATAGTTCTTGGTTGGTGGGGTTTCACGTTGATTTGCTCAATATTAAAAGCATGGCTAAAGCGATTAGATAACAATTTAATAGACATTATTAAATTAGTTGTTTGCGCATTTCAATGTAGCTACGTAGCTATCATGTCGGTGATTGTGAAAATACGTCTTGGCTCAAAGCCACTTGCTGTAAAACTATTCTTACGGAAACTTTGCGTTAAAAGTGAGATGGTTAAATAGCTATTTTATGTCCAGTCGATATTTTTTGTTAATATAGAAGTTATTTTTGGTATTGAGGGAAAAGTTAACTTACCTTGCATTCATTGTATAACAGTGGGTGGTGGTCACGAAGATGACTTAGCAGATTTGAAGTGTTTCCCCCTTTTGCAGCGACTTTCCTCTTGCAAGATCTGCAAACAGGGTGCCCATCTTCGACTAAATTGCCCTCAGGACACTTGTAGTAGCCAAAATAGGACCACACCTCAGACTTTGTCCTCTTGGATGGCAGAAAAATCTCCCGGGCACTATCACTACCTTCCGCCATGTCTTCTTGTGCAAAAACTGTGCCTGCTCGCGCCTGCGTCAGACTGATTATGGCTGTACAGTATTTACCGCGAGTTTTCAAACTCACGATAATCAAAGGCGGTTTTGATGAAAATATTATTTTAAATGATAATACTAACCGTCCGGAAATTTTATCGTGGTTTACCGTGAAACCGGTAATTGTCCCATCCCTATTCAGGCCCGAATCACACCACTTGCGCTCCAATTTACGGCAAGCTGCTTTCCTAAGATGCATGTCATCATTATACCAGGGGGCAGAACGATTAAAAAAGACTGTGACTTCAAGGGAGCAAAATAATCTAAATTAGAGGCAAGAACAGTATTCAAGTGTAAAATGTCATCTTCAAGGGAAGCTGACATAAGACTACTGAAAGAGAAAACAGAGTCTGCAAAATCTGATGGATTAATTGATTTCCATTTACGGAATTCAACAGAGTGTGAGGTAGACATACAAGGAAGCGGCAGTTCCAGATTAAAAAAAGATTGCCAGATGATCAGAGACCAATATCAGATGAAGACAGCTGTGATACAATTGCATCATTTGCAATCACAAGGACTAATGTATGAACTTTTTTATGTGTTGGGCCACTGATAAACTGTTTAAGATTAAAACAGTCCAATAAAAGTAGTAAGTCCTTTGTTATCACGCAGTCATTTTGGTCAATGTGTATGTTGAAATCCCCCAAAATAAGGTTTCATTTAAAACACAACATTGACAACAAGTCAGCAAACTCACACATAAAAGCTTAATTTGCATTTGGTGGTTGATAGACAGTAGCGATGGTAACTGCCTTTGGAGCAGTGTAAAAGATTCTCAAAAGATGAGAAATGTGGTACACACACAGTGCTGATGTTAAATTGCAGATTATGAACCACAATAATTCCCTCACCTCAACCAGTAAATCGCGAAAGATCAAACAGTCCATAACCCATCCGGAGGGATCTGGTTAAAGAGACCGTCATGTTGTTTAAGTTTTACTTAAAAACAATAAGTCCAGTTTTCACTCTGTGATAATTTCTGATTAAAGCAGGGCTTTATTGTTTACTGAGCATAGTAGTTGTGTTTTAATTTCAGCAGCTGGTGTGCGGTGTACCTTAAAGCCATGCTTCGTGAGTCCAGGACCGCAACAGTTCCACAGCAGCGAGAGATCAAAGACCACAAGGTAAACTCCTCCAATTAGGCTACAGAATACTCCAGAGAACACAGGCAGATAAAAACAATGTAAAATAGTCCCACAACATTGCAAAAAGTAAAAAACTAAAACAGCAGGTTGAAAACCTGCATCAGTATTTAAAAAAACAAACAAACAAGTAGTGCAAGTATTGGCAGCCAAAGCGCACCAGCGTAGCCCGGAAGCTGGTTACGTTGGTAAAAATAAAACATATAGAACGTTGTCCAAGTCGGTGCCAAAACAGTTTAAGCTTTTACTTCTATCTTCAAGTTTATGAAGAATAAGAACACCTCCGCTCAGCTGCCCACAGTTTTAAGGTTAGATAACACTGTCACTACTGATAAGTCCTCAATAGATGAGAACATCAATAAACATTTTGCTATGGCAGGTCATGCTTTCCACCTGGCAACCCCCACCCTAACTAACAGCCCTTCACCCTCCGCAGCGTCCAGCCGAAGCCCCCCACATATCTGTTTTGCCCATATCCAGACAGCCGATGTTCTGAGGGAGCTGTAAAATCTTGACCCCTTCAAATCTACTGGATTAGAAAGTATGGACCCTTCCTTTCTAAAATTGCCTGCAGTAATTATTTCTAATCACATCACCAGCCTTTTCAACCTCTTTTGACACATCAGAGATCCCTTAAGATTGGAAAGCTGCTGCAGTAATCCCCCTGTTCAAAGGAGGGGACAGTTTAAATCCAAGCTGCTACAGACCAATATCCATCCTGCCCTGCCTCTCAAAGGTCTTCAAAAGCCTTATTAATAAACAAATTATCAACTACTTTGAATCCCACCGCAGCCTTTCTGACATGCAATCCGGTTTCCGAGCCAGTCATGGGTGCACCTCACCCACACTCAAATTCCTTAACCACATCATAATTGGTATCGACCAAAGACACCACTGTGCTCTAGTCTTCATTGACCTGGCTAAGGCCTTCGACTGTCAGTCAGAATATCCTTATTGGCAGATTAAAGAGCCTGGGTTTTTCAAAGGACTGCCTTGCCTGGTTCACAAATTATTTCTCACACAGATTTCAGTGTGTTAAGTTGGAGGGCCTGCTATCCAGACCCCTATTTGGCTGTCTCTATGGGGGTGCCTCAGGGTTAAATTCTCAGGCCAACTCTATTTTCTGTATGCATCAATGATGTGTTCTTGCTGCAGGTGACTATGATACACCTCTACCATTCTTTATACGTCCAGCCTGACGTTGGACACGGTATTAAAAATCCTTCAAGAAAGCTTTGATAACATACAAAGTTCCTTCCGTGGCCTCCAATTAGTTTTAGATTCCAGTAAAACTAAATGTATGCTCTTCAACCGATCACACTCTGCACCTGCCTGCCCAACAAGCATCACCACACTTGATGGGTCTGTATCGGAATATGTAGACAACTACATATACTTACGGGTCTTGTTAGACTCTTCTCTCTCCTTCCAGACCCACATCAACCAGCTCCATTCCAAAATTAAATCCAGAATTGACTTCCTACTCTGTAATAAAGCTTCCTTTACTCTCCCAGCCAGACTTGCCCTTGTGAAAATGACAACCCTCCCAATACTAAACTCCGATGATGCAATTTACAGATCTGAATGAAAATCTCTCCTTAAAAAATTAGATGTTGTATACAACAGCGCCATCCGTTTTGTCACCAATGCTCTATATAACACCAATTACTGCAACCTCTATACACTAATCTGATAGCCTGCACTACACACCTGGCGATAAACACACTGGTATCATCTTATTTACAAGTGTCTTTAGTTTAAAATTTTTAGAGCAACACCCTCTCTTAATCTGCGTTCAAGCAGGAATATCTCTCCGATTGTCACAAAAGCCTGCACCTCCTTCGGCCGCCTGTCCTTCCAGTTCTCTGCTGCTAATGATTGAAACGTACTGCAAAAATCCTTGAAGCTTGGATCCACTGTCCCTTTAACTACCTTCAAAGTACTACTACCAAATGTACTGTCAGACCATTGTACATGGTGACTCTACCCCCTTCTTTTTGGCCGATAATGCATTTCACACTCTCACCCACACAGATGTCTTTGTGCACACTCCCTTTTCCACAGCCTTGGTCAACATGCCACGTACTCTAGTGTTAGGCCATCCTTAAAAATATTCTTGTTTGCCGTAACCCGACTGACCCTGTCAATATAGAACCGACCCAATTATAATTTTTTTTCCCTTTTTGCCCAACCGACTTGCCGGTTGTAAACTTGTGTTAAGACCGACCAATTTTTTTTACTCTTCTAACAACAAGGCTAATACAAATGCAATAAAATAATATTAATTACATTTTTGTAAGTATTGTGAATATAAATTGCCTAGGCATAGATACAAACCTAGGCTACATTCTTTCTTTTAAATAAAAACATGTGTCGTCATATATATGTATGATTATGTTTACACCATTGGTTTATGCATGTCACACTATGGCCTGTACGTTCGCTTTGTTTCATTCACTGTTAATGTTTCACACTTGATGGCTGCGGCTGCAGTAAATAAACTTTTTGCAGTCACCGTTCAAAGTCATACGGGTTCAGGCATCATAATACATCTAAAAACATCTCGACACTGCTTTAACTTGGCACGAAGTTCTAGAAAAACTGCCCAGATCTTTTACCATCCCTTCTCCCCTCTAGTCTAACGGTTACCGTGTCGACTGACCTGAAAGGAAACAACAAAAATGTTGGTGGAGGAAACTCAAACTAGAGCACCTTTTCCATAGATGACGAGCCCAATATGGCATGAAATACGTTCGGAGGGAACTATTTTGTAAAACCGAAATGTGAAATATGAACTTATGAAGATCATGACGTAGCGAGCACTGGCAAAGTCGCAGATTTATATGCCCATACACCGTCCCCGACCTCCAACCCTAGAGTTCAACTCCAGACGGACACTTTGTGTTTTTTGTTCTCCATTGCAGCGTGATGCAGACAGTAAATTGTAATTTTTTTGTAATGTTAACCCTAACCTTGATCTGAACCATAACCTCAGTAACGTCATGCCTAATGTTAACCATTAGTAACTTTAACCTTAACACTAACCTTAACCGTGAATGTTGTAATAGAATTTTGAAAGCAATGGAATGTGTGGAATGTTCTTGCGTGAATCTGCTAAACGAAATGTGCAGGGGCAACGTCATAGAAGGACGAATGTAGCCTAATAGCAAAACGTGCATCTGAAATGTAAAACACTCTAAATATGTTGGCAGATAACGTAATTCAGGTTTTCTAAATATTTTCCTGAAAACGTAATTTGGGAGAACTTCTGAGATGTAATTATAATTAAGATGACATAGTTTGGCCAGAGCAATGGTTAAAGGGATGCCATGTTAACAGGGTTTTTAAACATTCCACAACATACCTATTTGTTTTATGGATGTAAACATCCCAAATGTAACACATTAACATGTTCTCATAGGTATTACGTTGCATGTTAATGCAATTAAATGTTATTTTGTGAATTCGGAAGTCATTTTAATTTATTTGTTTCCCTATGAAAATCCACTTTCATTGAGATCTAGTGGCTTCTTTTTTTCTTGATTCTGACTTCCGATTTTTTTTTCAAATGAATGCAGATGGAATTAATCCTATTAATTTGTTTTTTGACAAAGATTTCCTATCAGAATGAGGTTTGCAATGGTGCGCCCGAAGGAGCGGGTTGAAGGCCTAGTCAGTGATGTCACGATATGCAAATTTGTTTAAATGTATACTTAAGTAATCACCATGACCAAAAATGTTACTTTTTTTACATTGAATCTTGGAAAAAAATAGACCTACCTACCGACCCCTTTTTTTGCGGTTACTGCAAACCAAAATATTTTTAAACGTACAATATGTAGTTTTTGGCCACAAGGGTCTCTCAATTCAAACAATAGCAAAACATGTACTTTGATGACGTCGAGAAGTAGCTTTGTTTGGATCATGGGTTTTGCTGTCGTTTTCAATGACAACCTGCCAATCTTGCGTCTCCGGCAGAAAAAATGTTCACTGACAAAGTTATGAATTGTTAAAATTATTATAACTTTATTCACGTTATGTTTGGCGGTTCCCTGGAACTTAGAGCAACTAGAGGAGTCAAATGTTATATGATGCCATTGACGGGCAACAAAACGAAACGTCCCGTGTCTTCGAATTAAATTACAAATTTCTCTGTGTTTGAAAGTTGGTGGAAACATTTGGGATAATGTAAGTACACAACTAACAAATACATATATAGTGATGTTTGCTTTTTTAATGTAAAGTATGTATTTTGTTATTGTTTTGGAAAACTACATATTGTACCTTTAACGATGGCCTTATTTCTGCACTGCCAATTTGTATTCTAATAAATCTACCTCTTATCTCAGACTATTTTCCACTGACTGTATATTATACTGCCACGCCACTGTACTTACCAAATATCTCCCTCCATATGCTGACATTTGTTGCACTACCTGTACAAATTCTTAATTTTTTAATCTGAAGATGTGCACACTGTATTTCCTGTTTTTATTCTGTACCTCTGTCATTTAATTCATGTGTAACTTTATGTCTTCGGCACCTTGGGGCTTTTATCTTCGCCAGGTCGCCGTTTCACATGAGAAATATTTTTCAAGGATTTGACCAACTGCTATATTCTGTATGAGGTTTCTGATTATTACTGTCTGCCCGTAAAAGTGTGTTATAGCTACTCTGCGGTAGATGGTGTCCAAAAATATCAATTTGGTTACATATGGTAATTGTCCAGTTTGTAGTTTGATTTGCCTACTGGAGGTCTTTTCTCAAGTACTCAATAAAAACAAACAATTATAGTTTTTCTGGTTGGATGCCAATTAGCCCATTTGATATTTGACATTAGGTTGATATTTATCCAGACACTAGTTGGTGATTATATTCAGACATGAAAACATCACCAGGGCTCAACGTTAACAATTTTTGCTACTGGCCCCACCGGGCCAGTGGGTTTGAAACTTACTGGCCCCAAGACAATTTTTACTGTCCCGTCCCCCCCAAAGTCAAAATTTATAATTGTTACAACAAAACCAGACTTAGAACTTATATTATTCTGTTAACATTTTTGACCATTTATTAAACACATCCTGGATATAAAAACAACAAAAAAGAAATCACATTTCTAGTGATTAAAAAAATAGGTCAGCAAAACAATTTACTTTTAACGTCAAACATGACATGCTCTCTTCCCTAATGACAGCCATCTCTGCACAACTCTGTCTGGCTTAAACTGTGAAGCCTCTGGTCCCTCAATAAAAAATACAATTTTCCCAGCCAAAATTCACTCAGCCCTAATCAGCCATGTCCGTTATTAAATCGCAAAATAAAACATCTCTAGAATGGTAAAACTGTAGAGGCTAAGTCATTTAACATTTTTTAGAATGGTATAATATTGATTATGAAAACACAGCGCGGTGTGCAGATTCATAAAATATAATTGTCTTTCTGGCAGGTATCATTGACAAGGTATTGACGATCAAAGTCCCATTTTTATAAAAATATAACTATTAGCAGAGGTAAGTCTATACACCCACATGTACACAGAGAAAACGTTAACTATAACATAACATCTTGCCAATTAGCTAAATGTTTATAACCATTATCTACCCATCCTAAAAATAATCAATAGAGGTATCTTGCTACTTAGCTGTGACACGCCACATCAGTATGATACTGATACCCCAAGTCAACAGCATAGCCCGGGGGAACGAGGCGAACGGCTGGTCCGTCTTAATTACGTGATATGCGGTTGTTATAAGTCGTGCAATCACACTATGGGCATCTGCATTCAAATTCATAACCAGCATGGTCAACGGCCCGGAAGATGGATCGTCAAAGACCCGATTAGCTGTCACGCAAACCAGCCGCTGTCTGCTATTAGCATGGATGGTCAGGGATTGTTTTCGAAAATTGTTGGCGCCTGTGTAAAAAGATCCACTTTTGTCTGCTTTAGATGGAAATATACGACAGAAGATACAGTGCATTTTAGTTCCATCAAAGTCAACCCAGGTAAATTATTTTTTCCACTGAGGTAAAAAAGTTTGCTGTCGTTTGAGCTCGTAGCTCTCCTTTGCTGCTCAATCTTCACTTCAGTGTCTTGCGCCAGTTGAAATTTGACAGTCACTACTCAACTCTTGATTGGCCAACAGTGCGCGAGATGCAAAACGTATGCAGGATGTTAAGTTTTACAATGCAATTTTTTTTCTTCAATCATTCCTTTGCAGTGGCCCGATCGGGACAGTGAGTTGCTAGTCTAACTGTCCCAACGTTACTTTTTACTGGCCCCGGGCCATCGTTATTGTCGAGCCCTGATCACTTTCATAATGTAGGCATGTTTGAATATTGAAATGCATGTTGAACCACAATTTATTTTGTATTCCACTTTAGGAATAGCTGGTCTACAACAGTAAAGAAACAAAAACAATGACTGTAGTTATCTTGTGTAAAAAACATTCTATATTGCGCGCCACCAAATATAGTGCACGGGGGGGTGCGGTTTGTAAAAACGTGCATATCGCACGCGGTATATTCGCTATAGAGTACACACAGGCTTTAGCACGAACCAGAAAAACTAAAACTCAATCCAACTTTACCACAAACCGCATCGTTTACAATAGTGTTAGACCGATTTTATTGGCCAACCGATATATCGGGACCATATTTGCGTTTTTACGTGTATCGGCCAACACGCGGCTGCTGCGTTCGCCAAATTTCCCAGCATTGTTTACAGTCAGGCATCCACACAGGCAGCTCTATGTTGCTGGAGATGCTGCAGTTCACGTGCAGACCATGCACTGCCCCTTTGTTCTACCTCACCTGTTTTCACTATTTGTTAAATATTGTTTTTAAGATCAATAAATGTTCTTTTTTTAAATTGAGACTTGTAACATTTGTTGTTATGAGAGTCATTTTTATTATGTAAATTTAGGGAGTAAAAGCAGTATCGGCTCCAAATATTGGCTCAAGAAAATCGTCAACCCGTATCAGTCATCGGCTAAAGATTAAAAATATGTATCAGCATCGGCACTAAAAATCCATATCGGTCGATCCCTAGTAGGGATGCTCATTTCGGGTAATTTTCCTGACCGACAACCGGAACTCGTTAACCGATTATTAACCGTTAACTGATAAGATAAGATTCAATTGGCTTTAAATAAAAAATGTAATTGACGAGTGTCTGTAACCCGTTAAATATAAAAACATTTTTTTTCAAGGATTTGTTTTAATGTCTAAACGGCATACAGAACAGATCAACAACAGCTGCCGGGTGCACCAGCTTTGCGTACAAGTTCACTCGGGTGCAAAGGCCACACTAAACGATACGATGAAACTAGTTCGTTTCATAAAGCTGTGTCGACGTTTGGTTTCACTTTCATTTTCACACACATAAAGTCCACACCAACCAAAATATTGTCGCAGAAAATTAGTCGCAGACGTTTTCACTTTCTGTTTTCAATCAAAGGAAAGAAGCCTTGATGCATTGTTTACCGAGTTGTCAAATTATAGAATGAAAACACTCGGTGACAATCTGGAACAAGGTTGTTGCTTACAGGAGGCCTATTGCAAATAAGGGCTATATTTCATTAACATAAAACAAAATGTTGATAACGCTTGCTATGCGTTATTTTACTAACTCTACAATAACTGCCGAGCGCTCCCATTTCATTGAAATTACCATTA
>JACXGM010027682.1:0-14383 GCA_016801145.1 Umbra pygmaea | reverse complement strand
GGGAGAGGGAGAGGGAGAGAGGGAGGGAGAGGGAGAGGGAGAGAGAAGAAGGGAGGGAGGGAAACAACAATATCAGTACTTTAAACCTTTATTTGCTTATTCAAAATAATTGCTTACTTTGCACATTGTTACTGTATATAGCTAATAGCTACTATAACACTTTAAAAATATTTTCATTAAATGTTTTACTTTTGTGTAACATAAAAGTTACACAACCCCGGGGCAGCTGTCCACTCAAGCCGTGACAAAATCATTTCCGTACTGTTTGTATTTACACTGTCACGTCTCCAGACCACAATCATGCGTTTGTGGTTGTGTCATTTCAAGATCACATCTTGAGCTGGGTGCCTGAACACTGTGCACAAAAACCAGCCCAGCGACTTACAGTGAAGAATTTCCCCTCAATGCAGATTTCTGCTGGGCTACTAGCAAAGCCACACGTGGGATCTTTCTAGTTCTTCTCGTGCGCTACCTCTAGAGGTTGCGTGGAATTCGAGAGAGACCGGCAAGTTTACAAAGTACAATTGTGTCTCGTCCAGAGCTCGGCACGAGCGGACTCGAAAATGTTACTGAAATCTATCGGAGTGTAAAAAGCCTTCATTTAAATTAGGATACACTTTTTCACACACTCCCTAAATAGGCTCATTAGCCAACAGCCATGCTTAGTTCCAGTAGATTAGTCTGTTTGAAGCCTAACTCAGCCGTTCTCTTCCTTACAATGTCTCTGGCACTAATAGAGTCCAGTCATAGACTATGTGTGCAGACATTTTCAACACAATGGTTTGACCTTAAGCCCTAGGTATTCCCCTACTGTAACTGAGTTTAGCATGCTATCTGGGATCTTAAGATAAATTAATAATAAAAACATTAATATCTGAGCTCCCTTCAAAGGCAAAATTATTGAGGAGGGGGAGAACAAACGTCTTGCTGTCAGGGAGGACGGCCATTTGTGGGAATGCATTCTACAGTCTGGTATCTTCATATAGAGTGAGAAGTGCCCATTGCTGACAAGCCGTTTTCAATATGACATAAGAACACCCATCCTGGACGTTCACATACATTATATCAATAATGCTATCATTCATTGATGTCAATGCTAGGTTGTGTGCACAGATTTCGAGAGTGAGACAGAAGGAGAAACAGACGGAGACAGACTAACAGGGAGACAGAACAAGAGTGAGGAAGACAGACTAAAAGACAGAGTGATAGAGAGACACCAGTATTGTGAGTATTGTGATAGATACAGTAGATAGACACCAGTATTGTGAGTATAGTAATAGATACAGTAGATAGACACCAGTAATGTGAGGTACATACCCATATGAAGGTTATCTTCTGCAGGGTCATCCAGTACCTGCGAACATGACAACAAAACGTCAGGAAAACTTTTTAGGACAGATCTCCATCCAAACAATGGAAATGCCATGGAAACGAACTTTGACGGAGGTGGTAGACTGCCACCCCCGCTAATTGACTCAATCATCCTAACATGCGCCTGCTTTAGACCTGTGACACCAGGTGGGTGTGGTTAGTTATCAGGTGGAACAGAACCAGTTGGATCCATACCTTGTAGGGACAGAGTCGAACACCCCTGATCTATATTATCTTTAGAACACCACTGAAGAACGCAGCTTCAAGCTGATCAATTACATGATCTTTAAAGATCTTGTCTCAAGAGGATGTTAGATGCCAGTTTGAGTTGAGCCAAAATGAGGAGGATATTAATATCCAACATAGACTGAATTATTCTCCTAACCATCTGTGAAAACTATTATGCAGCTTATCTTCACTTGGCGTTCTACACTTTTATATCCAGAGAAAGATTTAAGCCTTGCAAGGACATTTTCCTGGTCTGCAGTCCAACATGGCTATGAAATTAATTTGAGAGGCGCGGTTAACATAATCCCTTCCTAAAGCGATCCCACGATGCTCCTGTAGATTAACTGGGATTAACACTCCACTCTAAAATATGGCTGTGTGTGTGTATGTGTGGGGGGGTGTAAATAGGAGACAGAGAAGAAGACGCCGAGGCGTCCAAACGTCAGTCCTTTTAATAATGAATTATTTGAGCTTCAGTCGGGCCTGATTTCTTTCATTGAGTGCTCCTACTCTCTCAGTTTATTTGAGCCTACGTCTCAGTTGTTGAGCACCGTTACTCTTTGTGTTTGATGCGCGTTATCCACCTTTCTCTTCAGGAGACAGAGAGTGTTGAGTCTCCCAGGTTAATTCGTGACGAGGCAGTAGAGTTCCAAAACTGAGCGAAGTTACACTTTCTCTGTGAAAACCTTACCAGTTACTGTTGCTATGGGCCCCAGCTGACTCCACCCCCTCCCCACCATGAACTGCCTGGCACAGTTCAGAAGGCATCCCCAGGACAGCCCAGCCCTTCCCTGATCTCACTGGCAGGTTGTTGCCCTACAACTCCAAAACCCCACCCAGCATCCTACTCTGATGTAATAACACGAGGGGAAATGGCCCTCTATCTCCATCGGTTCCCATCCAGCCATCAATCCTTCAATCCAGCCACAGAGGAAGCAGCTCGGTCGCAACCTTAATGCCTCCCTATCCCCTACTTAGTACTCTACTTTTAATCTGGGCCAATAGGGCTTTAGTCAAAAGCAACTCACTAGGTATTACATGGGGTTCAGGCAGTGGCCAGACTGAGATTGGATCCCAAATTGCACCTTATTCTCTTGTGTCCCATCCAAATAAGAGTCAGTCCCTAAGGCTTCCCTCAGTATAAACCACTTGTGGTAAATAAGCCTGCAGCTGGTCTGTGGTTAATAAACAGGGACATGATGTGGCAGAGTGCCTGCATTGCTAGGCTGCAGTGGCCAAGTTATCGCAAACAAATATCACAGTGAAGGAATGTCCTTGCTGGGTGAAGCACAGCATGCATTTGTAATGTCCTTTTAGGAACAGTGGTGAGAGGGATATTTTAACCTTTACAGTGGTACTCGAAGGTTTGTGAACCCTTTAGAATGTTCTAGATTTCTGAATTTTTATGACCTAAATCATCATCAGACTTTCACTCAAGTCCTAAAAGTAAAATCCAATTAAACAAATGAGACAAAAATATTATACTTGGTCATTTATTCAGTGAGGAAAATGAGCCTTTATCACATATCTGTAAATGTGACAAATAAACTTGACGTTGATGTACAGTAGGCTGCACACTCACCTCCACCAACTTGACAATGTTAAGATGATCCAGCTTCTTGAGGATGGCGATCTCCTGGTAAACCCGCTCCAGCGGTCCCAAGACTTTGGGCTGCTCCCCCTGGACGATTGCCTTGGAGCCTCTGGGAGGTGGACGACCTGCAGGTACCAGTCACACCAGCCCCACGTCATTAGTACTTGACAATTACATTTTCAACTGTATCTACTGAAAATGCATTATATATGTCTATTAGTATGTATTTATTCTGATGCACTCATCCTTTGTTCAAATGTTATTTTTTTATGAATATAGATACAGTGCCTTATGAAAGTATTCAGCCCCCTTGAACTTTTCACCTTTTGCCACATTTCAGGCATGAAGTGGAACGAAATGTATTGGATATTTCAAACTTTTTTAACAAATAAAAAACTGAAAAATTGGGCGTGCAAAATTCTTCAGTTAATAATTAAGTTAATACTAATTAATTAATTAGGTTAATACTTTGTAGCGCCACCTTTTGCTGCGATTACAGCTGTAAGTTGCTTGGGGTATGCCTCTATCAGTTTTGCACATCAAGAGACTGAAATTTTTGCCCATTCCTCCTTGCAAAACAGCTCGAGCTCAGTGAAGTTGGATGGAGAGCGTTTGTGAACAGCAGTTTTCAGTTCTTTCCACAGATTCTCGATTGGATTCAGGTCTGGACTTTGACTTGGCCATTCTAACACCTGGATATGTTTATTTGTAAACCATTCCATTGTAGATTTTACTTTATGTTTTGGATCATTGTCTTGTTGGAAGACAAATCTCTGTCCCAGTCTCAGGTCTTTTGCAGACTCCTTCAGGTTTTCTTCCAGAATGGTCCTGTATTTGGCTCCATCCATCTTCCCATCAATTTTAGCCATCTTCCCTGTCCCTGCTGAAGAGAAGCAGGCCCAAACCATGATGCTGCCACCACCATGTTTGACAGTGGGGATTGTGTGTTCAGGGTGATGAGCTGTGTTGCTTTTACGGCAAACATAACGTTTTGCATTGTTGCCAAAAAGTTTGATTTTGGTTTCATCTGACCAGAGCACCTTCTTCTACATGTTTGGTGTGTCTCTCAGGTGGCTTGTGGCAGACTTTAAACAAATTTTTTATGGATATCTTTCAGAAATGGCTTTCTTCTTGCCAGATTTGTGCAGTATATGACTGATTTTTGTTTTATGGACAGACTCGCCCACCTCAGCTGTAGATCTCTGCAGTTCATCCAGAGTGATCATGGGCCTCTTGGCTGCATCTTTGATCAGTCTTCTTCTTGTATGTGCTGAAAGTTTAGAGGGAAGGCCGGGTCTTGGTAGATTTGCAGTGGTCTGATATTTCTTCCATTTCAATATTATCGCTTGCACAGTGCTCCTTGGGATGTTTAAAGCTTGGGAAATCTTTCTGTATCCAAATCCGGCTTTATACTTCTCCAAAACAGTATCTTGGACCTGCCTGGTTTGTTCCTTGTTCTTCATGATGCTCTCTGTGTTTTCAACGATTTAGGTCAACATTGGATCATTCAGAGATCCTCACTGAACTTCTGGAGAGAGCTTGCTGCACTGAAAGCAAAGGGGCTGAATAATTTTGCTCGCCCAATTTGTCAGTTTTTTATTCGTTAAAAAAGTTTGAAATATCCAATAAATTTCGTTCCACTTCATGATTGTGTCCCACTTGTTGTTGCTTCTTCACAAAACATTTCGGTTTTATATCTTTATGTTTGAAGCCTGAAATGTGGCAAAAGGTCGAAATGTTCAAGGGGGCCGAATACTTTCGCAAGGCACTGTACATGCTATAGTTTTGATTTAAACTGTCAGGTAAAGAAAGGCCATTACGTCTACAGTGTCTCAGCAACATACAAAGCATCCGGAATGTATTCACAGCTCTTCACTTTTTCCACAGTTTGTTATGTTATACCCTTATTCAAAAATTGATTAAATTCATTATTTCTCTCCATATTCTACAAACAATACCCCATAATGACAATGTGAAAGAAGTGTGTTTGAAATATTTATTAATAATAAAAAACAAAAAAGCACCTTTGGAAGCAATTACAGCCGACACTTTTTTCTGTATTCATCAATGATGTTGCTCGTGCTGCAGGCAACTCTCTTATCAACCTCTATGCAGATGACACCATTCTATATACATCTGGCCCTACGTTGGAAACCTCCAGAAGCTTTGAGGACATACAACTTGCCTTCCGTGGCCTCCAACTGTTGTTAAACTCTGGTAAACCAAATGTATAATTTTCAACTGGTCACACTCAGCACCTGCCTGCCCAACAAGCATCACCACTCTGGATGGGTCTGACCTGGAATATGTAACAAATGACAAAAACCTAGTGGTCTGGCTAGACTCCTTGCTCTCCTTCTAGACACATAAACCATCTCCAGTCCAAGATCAAATCTAGGATTGGCTTCCTATTCCGTAACAAGGCCTCATTCACCCTTCCTGCCAAACAAGCCCTTGTGAAAATGACCATCCTCCCAATGCTTGACTTCGGGGACGTTGTTTACAGAACTGCTTTAAACTTTCTGCTCAATAAATTGGATGTTGTATACCACAGTGCCATCCGTTTTGTTAGCAATACCCCATAAAACGCCCACCACTGCAACCTCTACTCGTTAGTTGGATGGGCCTCGTTACACACTTGGCGCCTGAATCACTGGTACCATCTCATCTACAAGTCTTTTCTAGGCAAAACACCATCTTACCTAGGCTCATTAATCTCCATAGCATCACTCACTCTCAACCTGTGATCGAGCAGGTATATCTCCCTAATCGCTACAAAAGCCTGCACCTCATTTGGCCGCCTCTCCTTTCACTTATCTGCTGCTAATGACTGGAACAATTTACAAAAATCCCTGAAACTCGAGTCCACCATCACTACCTTTAAAGCATTACTATCAAATCTACTGACTAACTGCTGCACATGTTGACTCTACCCCCTCTCTTTGCCCATTTATGCCCTAGCTTACTCATCAAAGCCTTAACACATCTTGCACATATTCAACTGCACAGCTGTCTTTGTATAATTTGCACATTACCATTTTCAGCCATGTTCATCACATTACCTATCCTAGTGTCATTTCTCTTGTACTGCCACTTCACATTCCAAATAATCTACCTCTCCATTTTAGACCATATTTGCACTGAATGTACAGTATTTTTTCTTATCCAACTGAATACTGTTTATATGTGTAACTGTATAATTAAATTTTTGTACTTTGTGTAACTTCATGTTGCCTTGCACCTTGCGCCTTATCTTGGCCAGGTCGCAGTTGCATACGAGAACTTGTTCTCAATTGATTAACCTCTTTAAATAAAGGTGAAATAAATAAAAGTATTTTTGAGTATGATGCTACAAACTTGGCACACCTATTTTTGGTCAGTTTCTCTAATACTTCTTTGCAGGACCGCTCAAGCTCCATCAGGTTGGATGGGGGGTGTCTGTGCACACACATTTTCAGATCTCTCCAGAGATGTTCAATCGGGTTCAAGTCTGGGGTCTGGCTGGGCCACTCAAGTACATTCACAGAGTTGTCTTGTAGCCACTCCTTGTGCTCTGACATGCACTGTTAACTGTGGGACCTTATTTGGACAGGTGTGGGCCTTTCCAAATCAATGTCCAATCAACTGAATTTACCACAGGTGGACGCCAATCAGGATGTGGAAACATCTCAAGGATGATCCGTGGAAACAGGGTGCACCTGAGCTCAATTTAGAGCGTCATGGCAAAGGCTTTGAATACTTATGTACATGTGCTTTTTTTATCTTTTATAATTTTGCAGAGATTTCAAACACACTTCATTCACATTGTCATGATGGGGTAGTGTTTGTAAAAGTTTGAGGAAAATAATGAATTTGATCCATTTAGGAATAAGGGTGTAACATAACAAAATGTGGAAAAAGAAGCAATGTGAATACTTTCCGGATGCCCTGTATGGTGGAAAAGCCATGACATGTGACACGTACGTGGGAACCCATACTGCTTCATCAGCTTCTTCTTGGACACCACCTTCATGGCCTAGAAGAAAAGGTAACAGAGATGACATTGGTAATACGAGTTTCCTAATAAGCCACGTCACTTACTTGTTACTATAACTACGAAGATGAAAAAGACTGTACAGTATGTCTCAGTGCACAGATAAGACCTTGTAAAAGGTTTCCAATAGTGTTAATTTATTTATTCATGTATTAATTTAATACCCAACCATTCAAAAGTTCATTCATCCATTAAGTCATCCAATGATTTATTAATTTATAGATACACACATGTACATTTTTATTCATTCAATAACTATCATCCATCCATCCATTAACAAGAGGATAAAAGCAGAGCGACAAATAATGAGTCTATTAGCATCCAACACACTTCATATTCAACAGGCCTAAGTACGCCAGCGTTGCCGTGACGCTCGCTGTCACACTCATGATGTTTCTCTGAGCCACAGTGAAGTGGATGACTGAATACCGTCTATAAACTTACTGCATTTATTTCCATATTAATCAAATGAAATATTTTATACATGTTTCAATTGTGTCATTGCTTGTGCTAATGGTGTACTTAAGATTCCCAGCAGCCTTCTGTGTCCCTGGAGGGTAAGTGATTGCATGAATGACTATGGAAATTGACTGATACACAATGGATAATGGCTTTTGTTTAGAGACCATGCTTGTTATTGTCATACAGTATTTGTTTGGGGTGGATAAGGTAGAAATTGAGTGGCTGAAGTGTGTCTACAGTCCTTTTCTGACTTAAGTTTTAAATCCCTTATAATTTCAGCAACTTCGCACAAACAAAAAAGATTAACAAAGTGAGGGGAACTTGCCCATTCCAATTGGAGCAATGTACATATTGATAATATCTATTGGTGAGATACAGTACTTTGAATGACTGGAAAATTTCTAAATGAATCCAACCAAAATGTGTCTAAAATGTTGTCCAGACTTCTTTTTATTGTTATTCAAGGAGTCACAGGAGATTTTCTCTCTGTGGCTGCCGTTGCCATTTTTTGTGTTCCAGAGTGAACCATGGCGGCCATTTACAGTCTCTGTAGAAACTGTGATTGTCCAGTCAATTACACAGAATGTTGAGCCACAGCTGGTCTCCATCTGCCTTCTGACTGGGAATGTTCTGGAAGATATTAGGAAGGTATGAAAATCTGATGGGAAGTGTCTGGAAGGAGATGGTAAGGTTCTGGAAGGAAATGGGAAGTTTCTGGAAGGAAATGTAACATCCTTGCAATTCTTACAGATTCAGAATGCAAGGTGATGACTCATGCAATAGTCTACGAGACAGTCTACGGTCAGTTAATTCCAGTCATTCTCTAAGGAAGAAGTCCCCTAACCTCTACAGCTCAGGATGGAAGAACAACTACTGTGAACAACTTCTGAATATTATCGGATTCTAGTTATGTGAGAGCCAAGTTGAAGCTCATACAGTCATACACATGTACGCACACACAGACACACATGTACGCACACACAGAGACACATGTACGCACACACAGACACACATGTACGCACACACAGACACACATTGTATGCACACACACTCGTCCTCATTCCACTCTCCTCTGTATCACATGCATCCATTTTCTATAGAATAGTAAACAAAACGCATAACATGGCTTCATCATCATTAGCATTCATTTTCTTCCTATGTCTAACGTTATGGGCAAAAGGTGCTGGTCAGGCGTGATCGTGAAGAAGCACGGCGCATCTCTTTCAGAAGGACATAATTTTCTTTTAAATTTCTTTAGATAGTAGCACCACCAAAATCCCTGTTGTAATTAGTGTTAAATTGATCAGTAGGCTGTCAATCAGTATTAATCACTAACATATTCATCAGTATTATTATCAAGCCTTTTAAGGGTAAACAAAAATGGGGGCTCTCTTCAAGAAACATTGGGTTTGGGGGGTCGGCGTGGTGTAGTCGCTGCATTGTAGGACAGTCTTTGAGCCTGACCATGGGTTCTCTGACTTTCCCTGGGCCTCCTGCACGAGGCAGCGCAAAATTGGCATAGAATCCATGACCACCATTATGACTAAATTTTTGGAAGCTGTGGAGGGCTGGCACTTCCCACCTTTCTTTATTACTACTGGGCAGCCAACTTTCAGAAGCTCCCATTCTGGTTGCATTCTCCAAGTACTCTTTGGTGCCACCTGGAGATACTATCATGCACGTCTACATACATCTTTACAGGCTTTACTTTGTGTTGCTCTCCCAATATCCCCCTCTCACTATAATGGTAAAACTTTTAATTCTTCTCTGCATCCGCTATGGGACCTATTGACAGAAACCACAAATCCCCACTCCCTTATTGACAATGAGCAAGACCTTAAGACCTTTCATGATCTTTATGACAATAAGATTTCCTCTAGCTTCGATCTGGGCTCAAGGTCTTTGCCTCGATCTCACTTTTTCCGCTACCTCCAGATAATACATTTCCTTTCCTCCCAATTGTCTGGCTTTCCCGATTTTTCTCTGATCCAGCCCTGGTATGCCCGAGGTCACATTAACGCAGCATTTTATTTTAAGCAAACAAAGTTATTGAGAACACTGATATACCAATATGTATTGGTAGGGTGAACGGACGTCCCATTTTTTGTCTGGGGAAAGCCCTGTATTTCAATCCGTTTCCAGGTGTCCCGACTTATTTAGAAAAAAAACATGTTTTGACGCGTATTTTCACTTGGTCCTGTTTTTTGATTGGTCCGATCTATACTGCCCTTTCGAATGTGACAGGTTATCATGATTTGCCAAGCCTGTCAGTCTAACTATGGTCCAATAGGATTTAAGTTCCCACGAGATGCCAAGCCCAAGGATTTGTGCGCAGGAATCATAAAATAATGTGTTATGAATGCTGATGCAATACAGAAACCTATATTATTGTTAACGTTAGCTGAATTGTAATAAACGTGTTATGAATGCTGATGCAATACAGAAACCTATATTATAGCTAACGTTAGCTGAATTGTAATAAACGTGTTATGAATGCTGATGCAATACAGAAACCTATATTATAGCTAACGTTAGCTGAATTGTAATAAACGTGTTATGAATGCTGATGCAATACAGAAATATATATTATAGCTAACGTTAGCTTAATTGTAATAAACGTGTTATGAATGCTGATGCAACACAGAAACCTATATTATAGCTAACATTAGCTGCAATGACCAATGTATAAAATGGAACGTCTGCTCCAGTTGAAAGGGTATTTTTACTGATGAAATCAGTATTTGGACACCAGAAACAAACCAACTCCCTCTAACAACCATGAAGACAATCTTATTTGTTGTATTACAATCTGGATTAAAGTACAAAGCTTTCAAATTCATTAAATAAAAGCAGACTCTTAAGTAAGACTGCCTCAAGCAAAAAGTACAGGCCACAGTACTTCATACCCCCAGAATCGAATTAGCAAAGTGAGTACTGTAAGCCTAATTCTGTTCGTTATTACAGTTGCTGCTGTGTACACATAAAGCGTAGGCTGTGTTAAATTTTCAGAGCATATAGAGTTAATGTTATCCTGAGTGCACATGCTCTTTTGTTGTTTCAATCAAATTCATTGTCACATAACATAAAAAATATTCTATGACCTATACCTTTTACAGGTAAATGTTCATCTTTGCCTTTTTCAGTGAATGATATGCTCTTGCTTCAAACCAATGAATTCTGTGTAAATGCAAAAATGTGAATGAAATAAATGCCATTTGCACAAATGCTGTGGCCTACAGTATACTGTATCTTAACAAAACCTTTTTTCACGCTTAACTATCAGTGATTGTCAGAGATGTAGTTGATGTTGTGGTGTTGGAGAGGAAATGGAGACCAAACCAGGGAGGAACGTTCATGATGTTTAATGAACTTAGAGTGCAGAGACTGGAGTGTACTATACAGCTAATACAAATCGGTCATAGTATATAAAGTTACGATGCATTAACGCGGCACCGGGCGCAAATACTTAACATAACGTAAGCCTGGTTCTAACTATGGCACATACATATTGTATGACACATAACAAGGTGAAGGCTCAATCAAATACATATGCACTCCTAAATATATAATAGCTACCGCACAGATGTTCAAAGTTCAGTCTCTACAACTCCTCTCCTCTGACAGGAGGTAAACTCAAAATAACACGCGGCGAACCTCTGGAACGCTGGGATTAAATAGGCATCTTGATTACTCATTACGCACCGTTGTGGATAGTTAACTAGTGCACAATTCATGTGCAATGAGTAATTAAGTGCCTACCGATCTTCCAGCGCCCAGAGGTTGGCGCATAAACAAAACACAAACACAGAAAAAAATAGTAAAAAGTCCACCATCAGGTTAGCTGCCATGACAGCCCTGTCCAGTCCTGGCCATCGTGACAGTGATGGAACGTCATAAATCGACTGAAGCACTCAAATGGTTCAATAACGCACAGAATACGTACTGTATAGAGGCTTTACCTGCATTCAAAAACAAGCTATCTGATCTCCATTTCAATTATGAGTATCAACTATGACAAACTGACATATTATGGATACAAGTATGACAAAATTGGAACAAAATAAATCGTAATTACTCAATTATGAATAATGCAGCACTTGCATTTTTTCTAATATCCACACTGTCGGTCGAGAACAATCACTACAATATCCTTCAGATTTTATTACTGTTATTTATGAATACAAGTTCAGACAGCATTCTATAATCCGATTTTCTGCATTGTCGAGCACCGAGTACACTTGCGAGAATTTATTAAATTAGAACTCAGGTAAAATCTTTAAAACACAAATATTTGGATAGTCTGCATTTTGAAAACACAGCTAATGCAACCTCTGGATGCTCTATTGACTCTTTTGCTCAGACAGAAAACAGTAATCTCTCAGGTCTTCACATAATATGGTGTAGTGGGAAATGAATGTTCACAGGACCAAATAATGACTACATTCACATTGGGTTGCACAAATCTTGTTTTTCTTTACAGATAACTATCTATTTGGCTGGCCAGAATATTTTGAAGGTTCCACAGTCAAATGTTTGTTCCCCCTCTGGGGTGGGACAGTTCAATATCATGTAAATGTCTGAGGCCCATTCTTTTGTAATGGTTTTTGCACCAGTATGGCGGTTCCACAGGAAACTCAGTTTCATGTAAATGTTATAACACTGTTCTATTGTTGCTACTAAGGCTAGCGCCATCGAGACTGTGCATAATTGAATTATGTAATGTGGGGGTCCCAAGCCTGTTTGTTCTAGCCCTGGCCACATGAAGTGATCACCATTTGGTATGCAACGAGGGGGAGTTGGGGGATCACCTGAGCGGGAAGGATAAATTGCTTTGTTGTTAGTCTAGTTAGTTGAGTTCAAACGATGCTCCGGGCAAGCTTTTGCTCTAGCCGTGTGATTAGATATAGGATAATTGTAGTTTTTGGTAGGCCGAAGGATTCCAGAACGTGAACTATTTTGGGTATGTAACTTGTATTTCATTGTCCGTTTGAAGTGTTGTATTTCTTATGCTCTTTAACTGGATTTAAATGTTATTTGATTGTATACCAAGTTCTGTTTGAGTCTTCCTCAGTTATTTCCCATTGCTACCCTGTTAACTACATTCACTAGTATTCTGTTCATTATCACACACACACTTTGCTAGCAAGCTATTCAGGTGCCTATCGTGTAATCACTGAGACGTACCTATTTTTGCAGCGGGGCCTGCAGCTAGCTCATTTAGGGACTTGTTTGGGCAATTTGGCCCGTAGTAAGTTCAGCTCATTTGAGGGCATTTCTTTCTGCCGCACCCCTACACTGTTAGACTTTGCTGTAATTTCTACAGTTACTTACCACAAAATGCCCAGTAAAATACCATAATTTTCTTTTCCAGTTCATTACTGTAATAGGCATTACATTATGGGTAATAACATTAAATCTACAGTGATTTACTGTATGTTTTGAATTTGCGGTAGACTGCTGTAAAACAACCGCAGTAGTGCTATGCTATTGTAGTTGAATAAGACATACTTAAATAAAATTGTTAATTAATGTTATAGAAGCATATAGATAAAAAGGAAAAATAAAATACTCTAAAATTAAATAGGCCTACATTTTATTTGTTATGCTGTTAACAGTGAATGTAATTAAAAAAAGGTGACATGTTTTTCAGCAGTGTAAATAATTTATTGAGAATTGTAGAGAGAAACAAGAAAAGAATTACAGAAAAATGCTTGACCTCCAGATTTGAACTCTAACCTCATGACTTCAAAAGAACAGGAGATACTGGATACTTCAAAGGCGTAAAAGGTGGGAAAAGACTTCACAAGTGTTGAGTCGTTGTTGCCCATAACACGCTAGCATTCTGCTAATGAATGATGAATATAGGACGTTTTTGACATCATAAAAGGCTTTTTAGAACACAAAAGCGACTTAAAATTTTTTAACACATAGCAGTGTGTATTTTCTTTGCCTCCCCTTTCAAATGCAACATTCAAATTACTAGACAAAAAATGATATACTAACAAATGCGGATTTTGACAAGTATAGCTCCATCCTATATTCATTCTGCACTCGCCCGTGACCGCCCTCATATGGAACCAGACTGGAACTGCAACCAGTTCAGAAGCCGGACGTTTTCCGAGAGTGGGAGTTCTCTTTATTAGACATTCTCTGGGAAAGCCGATCTTTGCTAATTCTGTGACATTAAAATCTCTGCTCAAAAGTCGCTAGCGGCGAAGTTAGGTTACCGACATGTGTCATAGCTAGGTAAGAGTAAGCTGTTAACAAGTTTCGTTTGTCTCGCTCCAACGTAACATTGTCCCCATGGTGAGGATTAGCTATCACAACTCATTTTAAATGTGCTGTTCGGGACATCTTTTTCACTTGTCAGGCCACCATTATAACTTTAATTAAAACATAACCCATATTCTTGGAGTTTAAGGTCAGTAACTGCTAGTTTTTGAGCTTGCTGTTGCCGCATTTTGGCAAACATGACCTCTGCTTAATGTTAATGTTATAATAGGGCTGGGCGATAAAACGATAACGATATGTCTCGCGATAGACACGTAATCAATATCAATATAAAATGCGTTCGATAAAACGTTCGATAATTTCCTTTGCTTCTTCGGGAAAAAACTGCGGTTGCGAAGCAATTTCGGTTGCGCAAACAAAGGCACTCTCTCTCTCTCTCTCTGGGTAGCAACGTAGGGAGTGAC
>JACXGM010027681.1:0-14384 GCA_016801145.1 Umbra pygmaea | reverse complement strand
AGTAAGAACAGCAAAATACAAAAGCATGCTTTGGAAAGTGATAGTGTCACATTCATAATATAAAACAGTGAAGCCATCCTATAGTCAGGCCTCTGGGTGTTGGTATTATATATTACTATCTCTGTATGGCTAAGACGGTTCATCCGACCAAGGGGTGAATAGCGAGCAGTGATAAGGGACCATGTCTCAAACTAAGATCATATAAATATCACTTCAGGTGAACATCCAACCAAATGTGGCTAGATTTATAGTCCATTTCCTTGGAGCTCTACACACTTTCTGTGTCTCAGAAACCATGCAGTCTGATGTGAACAATGTACAAGGACTGAAATGGAGGCAAGTGACCTCGACTGAGAAGTCATCTGCAAAGCCTCCGGTAAAGTGCTACTTCACCCAAGGGCATGTTGAAAATGAGTGGCACATGTGGAACACATCGCCAGAAGCTCTAAAGCTGCGAGTAGGAGACATGGTGTGCGCCTGTATAATCAATTTGCACTTTGATGTCACAGTGTGCCTCCTCATTCGGGTACTTGCGGATTTTACTATTCGGGGATCTGGGGAAAAGACATGTACACTGGGGAGAGACATACGGTTTGATGACACGTCGATCATAGACCTGCACTTGGTGGTTACCCAGGTTGACTTTGTGGACATGTGTATGTCCAAGGGTATCAAGTGCGCAAGCTTTTTAGAACATTACACCCAGAACTCTTACGATGAGGAACTGCAGCTCGGTTCACAAGTGTGCTCTCTCTTTGTCCATACAGTAAGCAAGATGCTCAGCAGGCGCTACGATATCATGCACCACTACCCTCTGTACAACCGAGCTCTGGTCTGTACTACTCCGATAGAGTTAGCTTGGAACCTCCAGAACTGAAAAACATGATAGTTACAGGAGGGCTACTGGATTGGAGTGCTGCAGATCATCAGTCTCTGCATGGGATCTTGTTGATGGGAGTAGATCATGTCTCATTTTCACAGTGGAACTACCCTGACAAAAGAGAGGAACTCCCTGAAGAGGGTTGAGAAGACAAAGTGCAAGATGATGGGGTTGAACCCTCTTCAACTTCTGAAAGGTATACGGTAGGCAAACCGATTGCCGGCGAGCCGTCATGTCCTGTTTTGCAATGCCCAAGGGAAGAAACAAGTGAAATGTTTGCCGTGATAGAAATGTTCAACAACCTCCCGGGCACTCTAACAGATGGCTTTCCCTCACCTCTACACATTGCAAACGAGCAGAGATCTGACATTCGACAACCTACTGAATTACTGTCTAGCGCACACCCGTGAGCCCCTCGGGGCTCTGCCGTCACGTGAAAAGTGGGGCTCTGTCAACCCTGTGCTGCTCATGGAAGACCCCGTTGACCCTGCCACAGGCAAGACAGTGCGCCGGTTCACGGTTACGTCCAAAGGACACTTGAGCGAGCCGTGATAAGCAGCATTCACTGTGTTACAATGAAGTGTTTCGACCTGGCCGGCCTGTCAGCCGATTGAACCTGGATGTGGACCTAGAAATGCAACAAGAAAAGTGTTGTCAGAAATGCAACAAGAAATTTGCTACCCAGGCTGATTTCTCAACCAAGCATAAAGTATCTGAGGCCTTGACCACAAGTCTGATCTTGGTGATAGTGGAGTCTCTGTTGAGATTTGGGAAAGTGAAAATGAGCGAGTTGGAAAGCAATCCGTCGCTCAGGGAGCTGGCGAAGGTGGTGGGTAAGATTGCCGTATACGTCAGAGCTTCATCAGCCAAGTCGAAACTGAGTCTGAGGATGCTCTGGTATCTGCCAGTGGAACTGTGCAGTTTTCAGGGGATAGATCCATTTACACCTTTACTTGACGAGATGGAGAAGGTTTCTCTCAACTATGTTCTACTATCCTACCCGGCCAACACCGAATCGTGTGGACTCTGTGACCTGGAAGATGCACTGAGAAGGGGAGGTTGTAACTATTCTGGTGCCAGGTATCTGAGGCTCAACTCAAATAATGATGAGAACAGGCGCTCGTCAATCAACAATGCCCCATATTCATTTCGGAAGTGTGTACGGTTGCCCAACTGCTATAAGGAGGACTCTGGGTTCGAGTATGTTCACACGTTCAACACTCAGGAAATAGAAGACCCGGGCTTCGATGACCCACTGTCCCTTGCTGTGGGCCTGTCCTCCAGCCCCATACCGGTCGATGTCACATCGGCCTTCGTTGAATAAAACAAAAAACACAAATGTAACAACCTGTGTGCTTATGTCTTTATTGTTCATTGCAATTGTATTACTGTGTATCACAACTCACTCTGATTGTTGGTATGGATACTACAGACATACATCCAGTAAGGTTGAGGATTACATGTAACAGGAAAATACACAATAGTCACAGTGAGCATCAAGTCCTCAGTCTAGTCAATACTAGCTCTGATGTGTGGGCTTGGTGTAGAAGTGCTCTATGATATCTTTTATAGTCTTTCTCACTAAACAGTCTGCCAACTTTAGGTCCCTGGGTGTCTTGGCGTTAGTCCTGTCCGAGCTTTAGATTTCACAAGTTGGTCAGGCGAACATTCATTTGGAGCTGACCCTGACCACTCTTTGACAGGCTCCCAGTTTCATATACAGTATCTACACCGATATTAGCACTGTTGCAACCATCCTCTTATAACCGTCCTCTTATAAAAAATACTGTTTGTGTCATCGAAGAGACTTAGGCAAGTTTCTGAGTGTGGTGTTACATTGTTACCTGTAGAGCCTCTGTCATCTGTGACTTTTCTTTTCGAATTAACTGATTTGTTTATCGGACAATGTCCACGCATTATGAAAATGACCATGATGCTACTTACCGTGACATATCTGCTAACAGTGCTATGGGTATCGGGCTGCATGGGCAGCAGGCCTAATGAGGATGTGTGGATGGACATACAGCCATACACTATTGTTGAGTGCACGGAGAGCGACCAGGGACTATGTGTGCACCGGTGTCCTCTGGGGCGACCCTCTCTGCCATACAACATCAGCACAGGACAACAATGTGGATCCGTGTGTTTTGTGGGGATGTATCATTATGGAGAGACATGTCAGCTACACAGTGTCTCTTGTCCTGAAGGTCAAAGTGTGATACCACCCGGCACGTCCTGGCACGACACAGTTTGCGGACATCCCGAACATTACAAGATACCAGACATCCTGACCGGTGTACAGTCTACCCCCCCTCCTCAATAAGCTCAAGGAGCTGACTAAACAATGGGTGCGAGACATGCCTCATACTATAGCCAAAATTCTATGCAAAAAGATGACTGCTTTTAAAGAAGGCACCTCATGTATTTTCTACTTTGAACAAATGTTAAATGGTATGCCGTTCCCGGCTAAAAACTTGTACTACAGACTGAACAAGCTCTCCCTTTATGACACCTCTAAGTGTCTGTATGACATGGTGGTTAAACCATTTGTTACTTGTAAACATATGGACCCCGTCGTATCCATTCAGTTCCTAAAACCCGAGCCGTGGTGGTTAGGGAAACAGGATATGCTCATCATACAGACCAGAGTCACTATTCCCACTGGCATGTTAGACAGGTACATACTCAACGAGCTTAATTGGTACACTGGTAAAAACGAGGCTAGGTGGGTGTTGAGAGCCCACAAGACTGACATCTCATCTCTCGAGTGGCGATACAAAATTACTAGAGGACTCGACTGGATTAAACCAAAATCGGACGGCTTCTTCGTCCACATGCTAGACGTCTCGCTGGTCGTGGAAAACTTTCACTGTGGTCAGTTTGATTCTGTGCACGCCACCGTCCACGTCTATGACAAGCATCAGGGAGTTATGGTAGGTTTACAAAAGGGTCTTGAAATCAACTGTTTGTGGAAGCCCAAGCTGCACCTGGCCTGTAATTGCACCCATGCCCTGCTACACTACAACAATCCAGATGGCCTGTGTTCATCAACCTGCATCTCGACCACATTTGCGCATCTGTCAAAAGGAGTCGAGGGTAGCAATAATGACTGGATGCTAGAAATTACGCATGAGGATCCCGACAGCTTGATCAGGGGCCAGGGTCGGGTCCTGTACGGCACGGTCCAACCTAAAACTGAACGCATCTGTCTGGTCACAAAGGATGTTTTTGCATGCTCGCCCGGACTGGCACGAGACTCCCCGTCCGCGCCTCTAGATGTGAGACGATGCGATGTTGTACTTGTGGAGTTTGACATCTGGATAGAAGATCTTCCCCGGGGTCTCGATGATCAGTACTTGCCCATAGCTGTGCGATCATTTTCAACAGAGGACGCTATGAAAAGGCCCAAGTTACACATACCACTAGCAGCCAAGGATACCTTGAAAATCATCATCCGCCAGGGCTGGGCGAGTAAGATCGGTGCGAAGCTCAGGTTCTTACACTCTAGCCGAGCTCAAGCCTACCAGGAAGAGCTCGCTGCAGTACTCAACTGGATATTGACCTTGCAAACAACCTTGTGTACCAGCACACTGCCAATGACACCATTCCAAAGTGCCATAAGGCTTCACTATCTCCCCAGTACTGCATCATGAGCTGTAATGGAGCCATATTCATTATCTGCCCAAACAGCTTTCAGCCAGCAGCCGTGGAGGACAGTGTAGGAGGACTGTTGACATTTCAACATTATATTCGTCCTCGGTCGCACAAACACACACAATTTTACCGTTTGCTACCTGGGCAGGAGCAAGCTGAAACAGTATTACGGGAGGTAGGTCTGATTGTCTCGTCACACGGAGCCTTTCTGAACCTGGACACCATATCAGTGTTCCCTCAGCATGAGACAGGCTGTGAACAAGTAAGGCCTGGTCACTGGACCTTAGGAAAGTACACAATGGAGGACCCTTATGTCATTAGCCTACCCCATGATAAACATTACCCAGAGAGAACCGGACTGTTGGTCTTTGAGGAGCTATGCAAGAGATCAAACAACCATGCAGGGATAATAGTCTCAGTGCCTTCGACCGACTACATCACCGAGGCTGGGTACAAGCGAGTGCAGTTCCTCAACAGACATGTCAAAACAGACCCCGGGGGCTTAGAACCCAACAGGGTGCATTACTCTATGCGCGACCTCACCGAAATCATCTCGGATATGGCGAAGTGGGGAGTGTGTAGATACTCGCTGGGATACCTTGACTACACCTTTGGGAACTCGGAAGGTGCACCAACCTTCACGGAGCTCGCGCATATTATCAACAACGCGGCCACCGAGATCCGGACTTTACATTATCGTATACGAGGAACTCGGCATTCGGAGATGGAGGATACTCTTACGCTCACGTGGATGGAGTGTACAAACTGGAAGGAGGCATGTTTTTCCAGCATGTGGCTGAGGGGACACCATTGACCAAAAGATTTGTGCCAGTCCCTGACATGCCAAACCTGAGATTGGGCTTGTCCTCAGACATGAATGTTGGTGCTCCGTTGCCAGTGAGTGAATTGATCCTCCAGGACACTATTGAGAAAGTCACATTTATACCGTATGGTACACAGATGATCAACTTGAATTACAAGGACATGGTGGCATTCATTGATCAGGATAGAGGCAGAAGCTGCATCCATTCGCCAGCTACGGTTGTACAGAGTGACGTTCTCAGGTTTCCTTTCTTTGGTATACAGAGTCAAGAAGACGAGAGTCATCGAAGTGGTTGTGACAGCTACATTAGCGGGGCTGAGCACCGCGCTAGGGTATTGATACAATTTCCAGTTGACAGAGAATCGAGGGAGTCTGTTCTCCAGAGCATATTGGACACTAGTCGCTGGCTCGGGACACCTGTGCTCACGAGAGAGGAAGAAGACTGGCTTTTCAGCGAGGCCGTGATGATGACGCATCACACTCGACTTGCTTCTCTCCAAGGTTCACGGGGGTTGATGTCAAGCCTTGACAGCATGCACTTGATATCGACAATGGTCAAGTGCCTCAGAGACTCCAGTTCATGAATGGAGTTGGGAGACTACGTGGATAACAGTTGGCCCCAAGGAGGCACAGGGTACCCGATTGCAATATCGAGCATGGTGGAATCCACAGATGAAATCTTGTTTAAAATGATACTCCATGTCAACCATGGTGCAATACATGTTAAGATCCCATGTGACCTGAAACCCTTCTCATTCGGATCAGAGCCACCTTCATCCCCTCAGCCCAAGCCTGGCTACTACATGCACACAGAAGAGCCTATGATCTCCATTGTAAAAAAGTATATGACAGACGTGGGACCGCTCACCACGTGGATCGTGCAACCCCTCGCTTTACTCTATTGCCCTGACCCAGACAGAAGTCTCGCCGATTACCTGCCCTCCTCAGAGATGTACTTTCAAAAGACCTACGATTGTGTGAGCCTGAAGAACGCATCTCTCATCGATCTGAGAGCTTTGTTCTCTCAACTGGGTTCGCTGATTGAAGGGGATGAGACGACAGCGGAGTTGACAGTAAAACGTGTAGCGTACCTATCGGCATATACCTCTGCGCTGTGTCTGAGTGCTGCTGTACTTGCTGTACTAATCAACTTTACTGTAATCGCAATACTTTGCTCCATGTGTAAAGGGAGTCGGTGTAGCAAAAAAGGCTATAGGAAACTACAATGATAAGGATTGCTATCACCATGACGAATGTCATTGCAACCTTGCGTATCTCTGTGTATTTTATACTGTCAGCTCTATTCCTTATTCTTCACCCTGTGTCTTGTCAAGACCCGCAAGCGACTGAAAGCGCAACTGAAACCCAGGGCCAGAGTCTCGATTCAGCAGGGGCTCATCTGATCAGAAACGGTGGCATGTCTCTCGACTCCCTGTATCACCGGGTGATACTCCAGCCCGGCAGATGGAAGATACGCACACCTGATAGACACAGCACCTACTTAGCTTACCATTTCTTTCTAGGGTTCAACTGGACTGAGCTCCAAGTCGATTACCCACTTTGTTCTCAGGTGGCCTGTGAAGGCTTAGCTACAACTGTAGTTTGTGATCACCTGTGCTCTACTGGCAGCTGGCGCAATGCAGATATCGCAATAAAAACGGCAATGCTCGAGTACAATAGGGCCATGGCCTTGGTCGATGCAGCCTTCAACGATCTAGCCGCTCTCTTGGACACGCATATCATCAAACAGCACTGGAGGATTTCCGACTCCGTATCCAAACTCTTGTTATACCACAGTAAGGTCTCGGCTTTGGATCCTCAAGTCGTGGATGTGATGCGATACCACACGACTTTGATCGACGAAGCCCTGTCAAACATATCGGAACATTTCCAGAGCATGTTATCCTACACTCCGCACGATGCAGACTCTCTCGTAGACAACCAGCTGGTTTCAATGTTCAACACTACTAGAACATTTAACGAGTTGCTGGACACCTGGAAGAGTGGCGCGTTCAAGTTGGCCGTCCAGCTCAACACTGTCACATTTGCTTTCCACGGAGCTCACCAGCACTTACAGTTGTGTGCGCAAGGTGTACAGAGGTCAGATATGACAGAGTGTGAACCTGACCTAATAACAGAGTTCTACACCAATATACCTGTTGCGAGCCATTTTTTGACACCCTCTAGGCTCGTAATGGTTGCCAAGAGGGAGAGTTGGAATCCTGTCTCGCTCTCCCACTGGTACATGCCCTTCATAGACTCTTCAAGGGGTAACAGGACTTGTTGGCTGGACAGGCCCAGGGTGAGCGACCCTAACGGCAACTATCGGGTGCCCCAGTGTGACTCGAAGGGGATATGTGAACCTCTGGAGCATGATGATGAGACTGTCTCTGCGTGTGAGGTGGACACGAACGGTGAGATAAGTTTGGGTTGCCCCGTGGTGTGCGGCGCCCAATGCTTTGGCCCTATCTGCTACCAGCCCCGATCAGACACGTACACACTGAGGACCGCACCAGGCGGAGAGCGTGTCGTTGACTCGACGAGCCCGAGAATTCTCTCAAATGTGTACTCTCTGTCTGACAATGACATACACACGGCTATCGTTAGCATTCAGAACTGATCAGCTCGGTCCTCTGAGTTGCTATAGCGAGGCGAGACCGTGTTACAGAACATGATCGCCATGGATGCCACGGCTCGGAAATACATTGACAAAGCTTACGCCAAGATGGCAGAGCAATCGCAGGGGACCAAATGTGAGAGCATGATAAATCGCAGTGGGTTCATGGCTGCTGTTTCAGTCACCATGTCTGCGCTAACCTGCCCTTTGTTGATTCTTATAATCATAAAACTGAGGTCTAACACAAAGAACCGAGATGTCTGGATATCGCAATAAGGACAAAAAAACACTCTAGAGTCTTTTATTGGTGCCAAGTCAGATTTGTCCAAGAAATGGCAGATCTAGGAGAGACTTGTTTATCCACCCTGGTATGTATGAATGTATTAACTGTATACATCACGCACATCAGTCACAAGTCCTGCTTATGAGAAGCCATGGCCTTTCCAACTGCACCCTTGAGCTATCTACTTGTTACACTAGCAGCTGACATTGTACTGGATGCAGAGAGCCAGTTTCTAATCTCTGCTACCACGGAACCAGAGGCAAATGTTTATGTACACATTAGGCCCCATAGCACAATGACCACACACGCCGGCACAATTACCGGACTTGAGGATGTCAACGCTAGAGCCTTGAGCATGGACATGACCACAGAGCCTTCTTCCACTACTTCTACACAGCAGCATTCTACTGAGCCTCTTTCCGAACATACGTACAGTGGGGAGATGGTCTGGGGGCCTAATGATGTTACAACTACCACCACAGACTTGAGCATGGACACGACCACTGAGTCTCTGTCTACAATATATTTTGCTTCCACTGCAGCTCCGGTAATGGAGGAGCTTCCTATCCCGATTGCTACACCTCTGAAACTGTTGTGTCCAAACACTAATCCTGACCAGTTTTTGTTCACTAGCTGGTTTATAATGACAGTGAATGGTACGTTGGTCGGGTTACATCGCATCAACGAACAAGGTGTCATCTCCACATATGATGGCTCTCAAAATACATTTTCAGGTCTCATTGTTACACACAACGTTACTAGAACCAAGGCTCTATTGATCTATGGCGACACGTGCAACCACACTGCGACCTATCGGTGTAGGAGGTGGGCTAGAGTAGGTCACATTAATGAGGAGCACACTTTCTCTGTTGCCAACTGCACAGTATTGGGGAAAGAGGACCCACGCACAAATAATCCTGGAAACACATCGAAACGTCTGATATCTTCGAGTCTCGTACTTGCTATAGGACATATTGTCCGGTTCATCTCTGTCTACTAATGTTGCTTGTGTCAGCCCCTTGTTCCACACAGATATCACCTTGGATCCTTGTTTGTCTATATCAAACTTGTCACAAATCCAGTCAGGAAACATACAATGTCTTCCGATATAGCTTCTACTGCCAGAATCAGAGCCTTTGCTAAGGATACGGGCGTACAGCTGAAACAAGCACCGTTGATCCCCGAGTGTAAAAAATATGTCTACAAGCTGGCTACCATGAATAAGTTTGCCCAGGACATTGTAAGGATTGCACATGCCAAGAACGTCAAACTTGATGTACCTGCAACTGTATACGCTACTACAAAACTGGTCCATACCCTGTGCTCCGCTGCAAAATGTGGCTGCTGGAGCCCTGAGCGCGAGAAAGCCTTAGTGGACGGTCTCCCTCTGAGAGAGCACCATAGGGCCTTCTTGTCACACAACATGTTTGTGACCATGACCGGTGCTGTGGTTGCCAGAGCTCTGGAACAAGCAACAAGTGCCTGTGAATATACTCTGGACCTGCTGGCCGATCGGTACTATGTGAGAAGCATTGCGTGTCATGACTCTAGCAAGACCAGTACTATTGAAGCAGCCACATATGCGGGTATCATGGCCGTACACATTGAGAAAGAGATGCTGGCCGCGAACACGCAAAAGCGGCAAATGGCTTGCTCACTGGATAAGCGCCACACTGACACCGATGCTGTCATGACAGCCATGGCCAACATTGGTTTCAAACACCACTATGAGATGAACCCCCATCATCCTGAGCACTTTGAGGGTGAGATGGACGACGTAAACCTGGTTGAAGCCATCGTGGACGGCCTGGTCTGCGTGTTTGAGAGAAACAAGACTCACACAGACGTGCACTCCTGGTTGAATTTGTTCCACGTCAGCCGGTTTCAGGGTTACAACAAGGAACTCGCTGAGAACATCATAGATGCTCTCAGGCTCTACATAACGGACATAGATTACCAGGCCCTGCAGACGTTCAGGAGGTGTATCTTCTCAATTATTGGAGAATCTACCCCGTGGTCCCATGTAATGATGACAGGGTGCTGCGTTTCCAAGATCAAGTCAGCCGTACCCGTGCATGATTTCAAACTCTGTTTTCAATGAACTAAGGACCCAAAAGCTGTTTTGTTACCTTGAGCTGTGTAACCTTTGAATGCGTACTGAACAACACTCAAAGAAATGAGAAGTGTTACTGTAGTTATAATGTTACTTAAATTCAACATAACCCAGTTATGTGCATTCTGTTGACAAGACACAGTTACGTTAGTCCAACATATCATTTTTTTGAGTGAACATATTTCATCCCCCTATCTGTGTGTGGCATACTGTATTCTTTTATTGTGTTGCTACACAATTTTCTTCTACCATGAAGCAATAAATTTTTAAGCTTAAATCAAAGTGCAACTGTGATATTTTCTTTCTGTCTTGTTATTATTCCCATACCCCTAAATATGAGGTAGTAGATCCTAGTGATAGTCAGAAAGATTTGTACGTGTTTTAGCCGAGGACTCATTACCAGAGTGTGAGGATGTTGTTCAGGTAAACCATGGGCTGGTTGGTCTCGCCAAGGACCCAAACTCTATGCTAGACTCCATCAAGCTGGCGCCAGTTATGTAGTTTGTAACATACAGATACAACACGGAGACATTAATGAGGAAACACGAGGGTTCATAAAAGTTGGTGAAAACAAGTCTTTATTGCACTGTCAACATTATATACAACAAACACATTCAATCCATCTGGTCTTACACAGGTTACACTTTAGGAACAGCTATGTCGACCTTGGTGACATTACATTGTTTAGTAAAGTACCTTGTGTACTAAAATATTTTGTCTATGTTTGAAAGTTTCCGTATTAGGTCTGTGCACTTAATTTGCTTGAGGATCACACCCATCATGATTGTAGCCTTGTGAGAGTGTCACACCCAGGCCTGGAAGGGCTGGGATGAGGACTCTTTACTTTATTCCTATGTCTCTTGTGTATAGATTTCCTTTGTTGTCGATTCAGTGTTCTACACAGTGGTTATGTTGTACCGTTTAGTTATGTGGTTTCTCCCCTATGTATGGTGTTGTGTTTCATGTATAGATTTCTAACTGTGTTTTTAGTTTTGGTTCCCCCTAGTGTCCCTTTAGTTGTATGTCTGTTGGTTCCTTTCTGTATTGTTTACTGTCGTTGTCATGGTTTCCTTTGATTACATCCCAGGTGTCTATCGTCAGCCCTCATTTGTTTGAGTATTTATTCCTTGTGTTTCCGCCCTGTCCTTGTCCGTCAATGTTATACGTTATGTGTTCCTAGTTCTTCATGTTCTCCGGTGTTTTCGCCCCTCGTGGCAGTATTTGTTTCCTTAGAGTTAACAATAAACCTTGTTTGGATTATTGGCATTCCTCGCACTTGTCTCTTTTTGAAACCGAGAGGAAACGTGACAGAGAGTAAGTGGAGACAATGACAGTGTTAAATTTAAAGGTACACATATTCTCCATCTTTCTGTATCCAACTGTACTTGGATAGACATCCGCGGCCAGATGATGTAGCCTTGATCGGATAACAGACACAGCTCAAATAGCAGCGGTGTGAATGTATGATGGGTGAGGATATAAATGTGTGTACACTCAACATAAGACGTCTTCATATAGTGAAATGGAACCCCTTGATCGAGATACAGTTGTAGGGCAGGGAAGTCTTGTGACTGTAAAAGCTCTGAATCCAGACACAAACAGTCTGGTCACCACTGACATGTTCGAAGATGTACAGGACTGCTCTCCGTACACCCTTGTAGAGCCTCTCAGGTTCAATTTCCCTAACTTGGACTTTGGTATGTCATTCATGGGCAAGGTTGATCTGGAACAAGCCCTGACCGAGCAATTGCTTCTGCACACTATCAACGCTGTAAATGACATGGGGATAGATCACCCTAACCCCCAAGAATTAACCAGTGATGTTGTCACAGAGTACCAGAACCATCGGCTGGCGGCCGTCAGTTGGTTTGCTGACATTTTACCAATAAGGTTAATACACAGCAATGACCAGCACTCAGTCCTCATTCCGGCTGTGAATGTCATGGATAGATACATAACCACCTGCGTGGATCTCGGTGAGGACTTGTTTCAGCTGTTGAAGGACATTGGTGACATCCGAGTGGCATGTCTGGCACTTTCTGTCAACATGTATTGTGTGAATACAGTACTGGATGTAGAGGACCTGTGTGGATGCAATGACTGGGCACACAAAGCATTTGTTATAGACTCTCCCAGCAACATGAGTAACCCCAGGTTCAACGTGTTCATCCTGCCAACTGTAGAGGATACTCAAGGCTGAGATCCGGATAATTACCAAGGTGCGAGGTGGCACGTTCTCAGCAAATGGTGAAAATATGATCAATGTACTGTGCAAGTACCTAATCCTGGAACACCTAAGTGGGCAAGTGTTATGTTCACTACCAGATGCATACAAAAATCCTGTCACGGAGAAAGCTGGTAAGCTTTTTATGAAATCTACATTGGACATCAAGTTGCTACGCTTCAAGAGGTGGAAGTGTATTGCTGCGTGTGGCCTGCTTGGGCTGTTCAGTGTGTGCGATATCAATCCTACAGAGCGTCTTCGTGTGGAAGTGTGTTTGATCTCGCTCTTGGAAAAGCAATATCCTGGCGAGTTCACACAGTGTGAGCTGTGTAACCTGTATGAAATATTGACGCAGGACTGTGTGGTGTGCAGCAGTTCATTTGTAAACCCTGATGTGTACAGTTCTCTGTGTAAGATATCATCTTTGTCGTGCTCGAAGTTTCCACGTGCTCAGAGTGTGGATGCAGACACTAAAAGGAAAGGGGAACCGTATGATAAAGTTGCACGTTACTCTGTGTAGTGCAATGACTATGTTAGCCATGTGCCCAATGATGATATATGTGTAAATCTCATCCATTTGTATATTCCTGTGAAATAAAGGCATGATATAACAATGTGTCAAAAACAATGTTTTATTATTCAGACACAATACATTTTAACATCCTTACTATTATACAGTATACTATTACAAAGTGTTACAAAGTAGGCTACCATCTACCATGGTCCTTTTATCCAATTAGTTGGAGGGACGAATTTTCAATTTTCAATTTTCAGAAGTTTTTATTAAGTTCTTGCAAAAATATACAGACACACAAGCATAAACATTATTTGTTCCATATCAGAGTCCTTAGCATTTAACAAAACAATTACATTCTACACAACAATTACATTCAAGGGATCCATGTAAGAACATTTTAGTTATATACATCACTGATTCTATGCTTTCCTCCTACAGCACTAGTTTTTTAAATAGTATTGTATTTGGAATTTTCCATAACAACTTTTTTTCCTCTATGGTAAACTTTGTTTTATCTTTTAAAATGTAGTCTTTTAACGAATTGAAACCATTTCATGTGGCACACAAATCTTTTTGAAAGCCATAACATTTCTTGCTTTCCACAAACCCTCTTTTATACAGTTTACCACTGCCCACCATTTATTTACATTATCAGGTGGTTTGCCTCGCAGGTAACCATACATCACGTCCTCATAACCTGAAGGAGCTCTATAGATATCCTGTAACCAGTCAGCCACTAGTGACCACATTTCTTTGGCAAAAGGACAGTACCAAAACAGATGTTTTATAGTTTCATCATTTCCACAACCTGGTCTTGGGCACCTTGCACTTTGAGTACAATGTCTTTTTTTTAGGAAGTCTCTTGTAGGTAAACACTGATGTGCAGTCTGCCAGGCTAGATCTTTATGTATGTTCAACAAGAAATCACAATTTACATTATACCATACCAGTCTACACTGCACCTCTGTTAGGATACCCACCGGGGTCAACCGTATGTGTTGTGGAGTTAAAACCTTTTCAATTAACACCCTAGTAACTTCCATGCCCACTAAATCCTGCACTACCGCCTTACCAAGAAAGGATTTAACTTCCAAATAAATTTTGGGGCAACTCTCTGCATATGGAATAGACAGTGGTGGCCGTTTACCCCAGGTAGTTAAAATATTACGTCCCACCCAAAATCTTGCAAAATGGGCCCCAATGTTGCTTCTTACTGGATTAAGACAAGATTTCAAGATTGGTGTTAAAAACATTGCCTTAAATTTAGATTCAA
>JACXGM010027680.1:0-14384 GCA_016801145.1 Umbra pygmaea | reverse complement strand
ACTTCCAGCAGGATAATGCACCATGTCACAAAGCTCGAATCATTTCAAATTGGTTTCTTGAACATGACAATGAGTTCACTGTACTAAAATGGCCCCCACAGTCACCAGATCTCAACCCAATAGAGCATCTTTGGGATGTGGTGGAACGGGAGCTTCGTGCCCTGGATGTGCATCCCACAAATCTCCATCAACTGCAAGAAGCTATCCTGTCAAGGGGCCAACATTTCTAAAGAATGCTTCCAGCACCTTGTTGAATCAATGCCATGTAGAATTAAGGCAGTTCTGAAGGCGAAAGGGGGTCAAACACAGTATTAGTATGGTGTTCATAATAATCTTTTAGGTGAGTGTATAACCATGACTATATATAAGTAGTAGGGTGAATTGCCCTAATGTGGGAAAAATTTTGCATTTGGACTTTTGTGACATATAGCGATATAAAGCATACATTGCAGATGACACATTCAGAAAATAAATAAGTTTGATCACATGACACCACAGCTATGGCTAACCAATAATGCATGTATTTATTGGGGACCTACATGGCAAATTTGACTTACATGCTCTAGACCTTAGTTGTCCCACATTAGGCAGTGTCCCACTTTAGGACATTTCACCCTACCAAAATTGATCCATATGGATTACATTTTTTAAATGCTTGTCTTGCAAAAAACACTCACTGTGAAACTTCAAATTTCATGCCTACCTGAGGTATTATAGTGATTTTTATATTAGGTTGCCAAGATAGCGTAGTGTTTAGGGGAAATTACGATTGTCCGAATGGTAATTGGTTCTAATCCTCCAACCATCAAGGTAAATGCCCTGTCATTCTGTCCCTGCAAGCTATTCTCATGGCGATGCGTAAAAAAAATCTTACAAAACAGGAAATTTGTACACATAATAGCCTACATTTCCGGAGTCATGGCAACGTAAAGCCTTGTACGTTTACCAAACGTAAATACAGTAGGTTACCTTCATATAACACTAATCTTAACCCCACTTTAACCTAAAACCTTAACCTCTATACCCTAGCATGTTTTGCCTGAATGTTCCTACTTTAAATTGTAACCGATTTTTCTTTTCTTGGAAATGTTTCAGAACGGCCATTCAATAATATGTAGCTACGAATGTTTACATTTCAAAGCCATATCTGTAAATCTGTTTAGCTATGTACAGCGGCGAAATTTCGATTACAAACGGTTACCCACATATTGCCATGAGAACGGGTAGGCCTAGGTACCCGTGTAAAACAGATAACCTTATTTACTGCGATCCATTCCTCCCCATTATAACATTCCTCCATTGTTGAAACATTATCCCCATTTGCTCTTAATCACATTACATAGCTAGTTAACGAATTCCACATCCAGTGCAAACGGGATGTTAAACAAAATATGGTTTACTGCAGACTTTTGGGAGAGCCTTACTGTACTCAGTTAAAATGATCTGCTTCTACTGAGCTAAATCTCCCATTAACCGCTCCCCTTTTAAATGTTGCACCCTGTGATCCACCTATGTTCAAAAATCAGTCAAATGTATTTTCCAAATTAAGAGTTTATTTTGCAGTGTGTAACTGTAAACAGGTAAACTGAATTAACATCTACCAAAATGTTAAAAGTTTTCTACAATTAGCTACAGTAGTTCTTACTGCAGAAGGCCAGTGAGATCACTCTTGCCACGTGTTACAAAAGCAACCAGAGCACAGTCCAGTTCACAAGAAGGTGAGGCGCAGACGCAGACTGCAGCCTGCAGGCACTATCTGGCTTTCACTTATCTCTTCCTCCTGATTAGTCCACTTGGCTCCCAGTTTTGTGACCCAAATGGCACTCTTTTCTATTTATTGTTCAATCCATTTGGGACGCGCCTCCAAGGCACTGTTCGAAGTTATCCGCTATCAGCTGCCGCCCAACCTACGTGCTGCAGTGCAGAATGTCTGCTTCACAGTGTCATGTGATAAATTTTACCATATGTTACAGTCCATTGAAGGTCTACAGACCGCGCGTGACCTGCAGCTCGGCTGCAATGGAGGCCAATTGCAGAGTCGTTATTTTTTGTACTTTTTTACTTGCTTGGGTATCTACACCTTATTCAAGCCAAACGCACTGAATGACCTTAACGAATGATCGAACTGCAGAATAATTTAGTTCTAGTCGTCAGGTGAAATGTTTTGCTATATAGTGCAATATGTGTGTTCAATGCCCTTATGGTCTCCAGTCAAAAGTATTGCCAACAAGGTGTGAGTTTGAACAAAAACTGTATTTGAAGTCTTTTTATCTTTAGCATCGTGCTTGACCAAACCGTTATGCATTGTGTTTAGCACAAAATTACACACACATTGAGAGAAATATATGCGCTTACATGATGCAGCAATCATCACATAAATAGCACAGTTATTACTATTAGTATATAATAATAAAATAATAATAGCCTAAATATTGCTATAAATATATACATATAGAATATCAAAATATAAGCACAGGCTATAGCTTAAAACATATGCTCTTGTAATTAGCATAGCTTATTATACCAGTAATATCTTTTGCATTGTCAGATTATCTGTAAACAGAAATGTCACCTGCGCTGTAATTTTAAGTTAATAAGAACAAATTAGTAGAAAATTTGGCCTTGCACAGTTATTGCACCTTCATATCGGACACAAATACAAGCCAAAATTGGCGATTAAACGCAGAATAAAAGTATAAAATTCCCTTTGAATTTCGGACCATTGCCCACCTTGTTGAAACAAATCCATAATGTAATATGTTAAACTATATCCTACAAACGTGCTTCTTGGATCACAACATTATTTATGCAGATATGTTAGTAAATAAGTCAATTTTAATCATGGTCTGTTTAAAAATCATACAAGTAAATCGGAATGCATTTTGCCGGGCGTAATAAATTAATCAGATTAATTGCTATGGCTATTGAGTAGGCTAATTAGGTTATTTATATTTACTATTCAACTTCAGGTGGTCTTAAATAAATGTATCTGGAATAATTGAGAGGTGTTGGAAAACGACCAGCTTGCGTCACTTTTTTTCGATTTGGTGTGAGAGAAATGGGCGTATGGCTGATAAAAATGTGCTGGCGTAAGGTGTAGAATTTCAGGGAACATTTTTCTCAAGTCACGTTGGTTCCCCCCACAACTTCTCCAATCTCTCGAAGGGGCTCTGCGCGCTGCTATAAAGAGGCTTCAGACTAAGGAGCGTCTTTCATTTATTCACAGAACACAGGTGGATTTTGTGCTGAAGCAAAACAAGCAGCTAGAATAACCTAAACAGACATCCCCATTATCAGTTCGGACAATGCTGCGAGTAAGATGTCTCAGAGGAGGTAGCAGGGGGGCCGAGGCCGCTCATCTGATCGGAGCTATGGTTGGTATTTAGCTTATATATATATACTATATTTTTGTTAATTCATAAATATTGATGACAAACTCATAAAATGTGGAAATACTCGCTTCAAAGAGGAGAGAAGCTGCGGCACACGGCTGTTGCCTGTAATTAAAAAAGTCTACACATTCCATTTGATGACTTTTTTGAATTATATGTGTTTGATTTTGTGGTCTGGTAAATTAAACAAATAGAACAGCATTGCATGTCACCCAGTATTTTCGCATGCTGTTCTTGGAAATTGTGAATAAAGCACATATAATGCTGCAAGAAGTAGAATACAATGCAAAAATCCCACAGAAATCAAAACTTTTATCCATGCATTTATTGACAGAAAATGCTTCTTTATTTGGAAGTGTGAGAAAGAAATGTATCCGACAGCGATTTTTCGCGTCAGTGAGGTTTGACAGCTGTTGCGAATGATTTGGAGTTGTGCTCGCTGAAAACCCGTGCATGTGCCGGCAGAAACCTTGAGATCATATCTACAAGCTGATATATGTGTTTATCAAGGGCACTTTAGCTCAAAACCAACATGCCTTAGGCTAATGCGATTACATTATTCTTTATATTAAGCGTAGTTTTCCATTGTTCCCTTGTGGTTTATTAATCTGGTAATTTAGCCAGAGCTCACCTGTCATTTAGTAATCTATATAGCCTACTGTTTTGTAAGGTTTGTATTTGCTTAACTTTTGTCGAGTTTACGAGTTTATGTAGAAGGTGCTAGAAAAATGTTAGGATAAAGGGAAGCGATAAGTTATAGGTTTGTAGTTTTATAGCCTAGTTAGCTATCAGGACTCATTCATTCAGTTCAAGCAAAATTCAATTCTCCACGTTTTTGGAGTTGCGTATTTAAATAACCCACGTTTAACCACATTTCAATCAATGTAGAAATGATGTCATGGTATAGGTGAATGACACTGTAATGTTTGCACTGTGCGGCATTTTTACCGCACTTCTGAAGCTGCTGTTTGTTTCTCTGCAGCTTGGCCGCGCGGTGACTGGCTGGGTGCAAAGCGCTTTCCAGAGCAGCTCCAGCGCTGCTGCTGCCGCGTCCGCTGCGCCTCAGCATCGCGCTCTCGATGAAGACGCTGTTACTGAGCCTGTGCAGCAGGAGTGCCCGGTCTGCGCCTACAACGAATGGGACCCCCTCGAGGAGGTGATCGTGGGGCGCGCCGAAAATGCGCGCGTGCCTCCCTTCACCGTTGAGGTCAAGGTAGGGTGTCAGCAAATCTATGGTTTACCATTCTAAACTTCACGAACAGATTTTGCAAATCATGTGCATGAATAAATTTGCAAGTAGAAAGCAGAAGATGTGAATGAAACAAAAAATAATGAAGTGAAGCAAAACGTAAATAGCAGCAGATAGTTGGCCATGATAAGAAACATGCTTAAAATGGATAGATGACAATATGTTTGACTATACTGACCATATGAAACTCTTTTATTAGGCCAACACATATGAGAAGCATTGGCCCTTCTACCAGAAGTATGGGGGCCAAACCTTCCCTAAGGACCACTTGAAAAAAGCCATTGCTGAGATTGAGGAAATGTGCAATATCCTTCGTATGGAGGGAGTTACTGTTCAGAGACCCGAACCCATGGATTGGTCCTTTGAGTACAAGACTCCAGATTTCAACTCTACTGGTAGGCAGTAGTGGATCACTGGGAGTTGATTGGTTGGTTTGTTAACCGACTGGGGGATGGATTTGCTGTGGATTGATTGGGAAAAACATTGATAAAGTGGGTGATTTAGAGATAGATTTATTGTTTTTTGGAGGACTCCTCATCTGTTCTTTGAATATTGAGATTGAGTAATAGCTCGCTGGTGTCTCTGTACCATCTGTTCTTGTCAGGCATGTATGCTGCCATGCCCAGAGACATTCTGATGGTTGTGGGGAATGAGATCATCGAGGCGCCCATGGCCTGGAGGTCTCGCTTCTTTGAGTACCGGGCCTACAGACCCCTCATCAAGGATTATTTTAGAAGGGGGGCCAAGTGGACCACTGCCCCGAAACCCACCATGGCTGACGAGCTGTATGATCAGGTAAGGTTTCAAACCCAAGCATCAGGAACGGTTTTAAACCAACCATGGCTAACAAGCTTAAGCTTTATGATCAGGAAAAGTTTTATAACCTCTAAAAAAGGTGCTCCCCTCACTTTCACATTTGAAAATGAAATCAAATGCTATCCTGGATAACAGTGGCTAGTATACCTGATATACAGCATTGTATTCACTGTGCTTTCATCTTATCTCAATACTGTATACAGTATTCACCATGGGATGTTGCCAAGAGATTCAGGGTAAACGGGTACACTTCACACTCAGGCAATGTGATATTGCCTTGCCATAAACAGTGGAGAATTTTGACCTCTTAGCTTGTGTAGAAATTGGCATGATACTGCTTTTTACTTTGTGTTGAGTCTACATTTAAGATGTCATTCTATCTAAATCACAGTTTAACTTTAAGCTTTCATTCTATCTGAATCACAGTATAAATTTAAGCTTTCATTCTATCTGAATCACAGTTTAACTTTAAGCTTTCATTCTATCTGAATCACAGTTTAACTTTACACTTTCATTCTACTTGAATCACAAGCTGTCATTCTATCTGATCTCTAGGCCCAACCCTTGGTCCAGGAGTAACCTGCCTGTCTGCCTCGCTGATCTGTCTATCTCTCTGGGCATCTCACTCTCTCTCTGTCCTCTCCAGGAGTACCCCATTCGTACAGTGGAGGACCGGCACAAGCTGGCGGCCCAGGGGAAGTTTGTCACCACAGAACATGAGCCGTGCTTCGATGCTGCTGACTTCATCAGAGCGGGGAGGGACCTGTTTGTCCAAAGGAGTCAGGTATGGAGACCACGGTGCTGTATTACCATGCTCCTACACTAGTTGACTTTAGTTTCCCGTATTTTACCCGGCAAGTTCACCAAGAATAGATTCTCATTCTTGGCAACGGCCTGGGAGATGTGGGGGAGGCAAGGGATGCATAAGCTACCAGACAAATGTCTTTCAACACCCAGGGATTTCCATGTGTTTGATAGAAATTCACCAATGTTGTATTACATTGATTAAAACCATAGAAATAGAATGGATAGAAAGGCCGTTGAACTGCTTGGCATGGTCATTCGGTTAGTACACAACAAAATGGTGATTGTTAGTTGTCATGGTGACAACACGCAAATCGTTTTAACGCGGAAGTAGGCCGCTAGATCTTTGCAATGGAATGGTACACATAAAAATGGCTGCCGCTCTGACCATTCTGTAACATTGATTTGAATTGGAATGTCCTTTCTATCCATTCCATTTCTATGAGTAAAACGTACCCAGGACATTACCAATGTTGCAAATGTCTGTCATTGTTGGAAATTATTCACATACAACAGTAAAGCCACATTTTTAGCTTTTCACTATTAATTGATTGTCCCAATGATGAAACCATTAGCCCATCCATAATTGGATCATGTTTTCACTATCATTTCTAATCAATTTAAAGCCAACTTGGTGAATGAAGGTATCCATTGATATGAAAACATTTAAATTCCTGATTTTCCTAAAACATTTTGACCGGTACTTAAATTACCAGGACGTTGGGTCCTGACCCATCATTATTACCAGGACGTTGGGTCCTGACCCATCATTATTACCAGGACGTTGGGTCCTGACCCATCATTTAAGAAACCTATTGACGGCTAGAGGAATCAGATAAATGTCACAGTAGGTTGTCCACTACTTACTATAAAATACTCTTGATCACAGTGCTCATTGCTACCCCGTTAAACACTCCAGTCATTCACTTAGGAGTCCCCTCCTTAACGGGCCTGAGGCACACATCTTGGCCTGGGGTCTTGCGCAGCAGGGTGTGAAAGATGAAACCATTTGAACTTTAAGTTTAGGGTTGCTGACCGCACAAGTGTTGTGATGTCTACTGCTTACATTCAGCACTTTTAGGGCAAAAATGTACAGCTTTTTAATGTTTCTTAGGAGCAGTTCACTGCTTCCTCTTAGCAGAAATAAGTTATGCCAATCTGAGCTTTTAGCACAGGCTGTATTTCTATTTTTGGTCCGCTACAGTGATCAGAGCTGAGCTGGGTGTTTAAGTACAGTCCACACAGTAAAATGAGAAGCCCTCCTACACTGTCTTGCCTGCAATTAGATTGACTGTTTATAACCAGCAGCACAGCACCCTGTATTCAACTGCTGGTTTGCTTCTAAAGCTAAGCAGGGTCAGGCCTGGTTAGTCCCTGGATGGAAGACCAATGCTGTTGGAAGTGGTGTTGAAGAGCTAGTAGGGGGCACTCTTTCTTCTTGTCTAAAATCATTCCCAATGCCCCAGAGCAGTGAAGGGGACATCTGCCCTGTGTTGAGTGCCATGCTAACATCGGATGTGGTGTCCTGACTCTGTGGTCATTAAAAATCCCATGGCACTATGTATAACAGTAGGGGTGTTAACCCCAAGTTCATTACTAAATTCCCGACCACGCCTCATAGCAATCATGACCACCTAATAATCACCCTCTTCCCAAATTGGAATAATATAACTACTCACCTTTCCACCTAATAACTGATGTATGATGAGTGTTCATATATATGCAACTACTTACCTCTTCACTTAAAAGCTGATGTGTGGTGAGCATTCTGGTACAAAATGCCTGACGTTCATCACCCAAGTGGGTCCTACACATTGGTTGTGGATGAAGTGGGCTTTCCCCCTCAATATGTAAAGTGCCTTGAAAAGCGCTATATACATTGAATGAATTATTACTATTATTACATATATTATATATTATATACTGTGATTTATTAACATTATCAGTAGAGTCAGCATAACCCTACTCTGAATACTGTCATTTATTAACATTATCAGTAGAGTCAGCATAACCCGACTCTGAATACTGTCATTTATTAACATTATCAGTAGAGTCAGCATAACCCTACTCTGAATACTGTCACATATTAACATTATCAGTAGAGTCAGCATAACCCGACTCTGAATACTGTCACATATTAACATTATCAGTAGAGTCAGCATAATCCTACTCTGAATACTGTCACATATTAACATTATCAGTAGAGTCAGCATAACTTTACTCTGAATACTGTTATTTATTAACATGATAAGTCGTCAGCATAACCCTACTCTGAATACTGTCACATATTAACATTATCAGTAGTCAGCATAATCCTACTATGAATACTGTCACATATTAACATTATCAGTAGAGTCAGCATAACCCTACTCTGAATACTGTCACATATTAACATTATCAGTAGTCAGCATAATCCTACTATGAATACTGTCACATATTAACATTATCGGTAGAGTCAGCATAACCCTACTCTGAATACTGTTATTTATTAACATTATCAGTAGTCAGCATATCCCTACCCTGAATACTGTCACATATTAAAATTATCAGTAGAGTCAGCATAACCCTACTCTGAATACTGTTATTTATTAACATTATCAGTAGAGTCAGCATGACCCTACTCTGAATACTGTTATTAGGGTTCAATCACGAAATGGTAGAACCCTATTGTTTTTGTGTGTTTTCGTTATTTTTATTTGTTGTCTGCCACGCCGGCTGAAATTCCCGTGAGCTGGAATGAGCTAGAAACATGAAACTTGGGGGAAGAACTGGAAACGGTGTGCATGTGCTTCCATAGAAATATGAACCCAATCGGCCACATGGTGGCGCTGTAATTAATGCTTAAAGGCCCCGCCCCTCACACCGTAAGTCCGATTGACTTGAAATTTCTCACACAGGTGCAGCTCAGTGTGCTCTACAAAAAAGCCAAAAATTCTGCCATTTTGAATTTTTTGCAAAACACATTTTTGACATCTCCTAAACCGTAGCTCCGATTCCGACCAAAATGTCAGTGAATCATCATTGGACCAAGTTTATTAAAAGTTAAATAAACTATGTTGATATCTCAATTACTTTTCAAGTTATTGACCAATGAACTTCAAAAGGGGTGTGGCTCAGGACATTAATGAACACAAATGAGCAACCGTAAGTCCAATCATCACAAAACTCACAGGATATGTTCAGATAAATGCCCCAGACATACCCTGACAGTTTCATATACATGCACCTCCAGGGGGCGCTACAAACGCAAGATAGGTGAGTAGCAATACACAAATCGTACAATTAATTGCATATTCATTTTCCCATCATGAAATATCTCTCAGGACATGTCCTCATAAGTAACTGAACCATGCCCTTTAAGTTTTTATCAAATTGACCACTTGGGGGTGCTTTAAATGTATAATAACTAAACGTGGAATGAGACAAATCAAGCTATAGATCATAAAATGTTTGTCCAATTGTTACAAAACTTGCAGGATATGTTTTATAACAATGTTGAACCACAGCTGTGAAATATTCCGCCATTTTGAATATTTAGAAAAAAAACATTATTGACATTCTTCTACACCATAGCTCCGATTGCCACCAATCATCATTTTCACTGAATCATCATTGGATCAAGCTTATTAATAGTTGAATAATGCATGTCAATATCTTAATTACTTTTCAAGTTATTGACCAATGAACTTCAGAAGGGGCGTGGCTCTGGACATAAATGAACACAAATCAGCAACCGTAGGGCCAATTGTCACAAAACTCACAGGATATGTTCAGATAAGTGCCCCAGATATACCCAGACAGTTTCATATACATGCGTCACTAGGTGGCGCTACAAGCACAAAATAGGTCAGTAGCATTACACAGATTGTACTATTAATCGTATATTCAATCACCAGTAATGGCAAATCTCTCAGGATCTATCATCATAAGTACCTGAACCGCGCCCTGCATTTCTAATTCAAATTGACCACTAGGGGGTGCTTTTATCTTCTTCTACACTGTAGCTCCAATTGCCACCACATTTTCAGTGAATCAATATTGGATCAAGCTTATTTGAAGTTGAACAAAACATGTCAATCTCAATTACATTTTAAGTTATTGACCAATTAACTTTAAAGGGGAGTGGCTCTTGACATAAATTAATACAAATCAGCAACCGTAAGGCTAATCATCACAAAACTCACTGGATGTGTTCAGATAAGTTCCTAACATATACCCAGACAGTTTCATATACCTTGACAACTAAGGGGCGCTACAAGCGCAAGTTAGGTTAGTGCCAATACACAAATGTTACTAGTTATTGCATATTCATTCTCCAATCATGACAAATCTCTTAATAAGTAACTGAACCACACCCTGCAAGTCTCATTCAAATTGACCACTAGGGGGTGCTTTAAATGTATAATAACTGCACGTGGAATGACATAAATCAAGCTATAGATCATAAAAATGATATCATATGTTTTATAACAATGTTGAACCTTGTGTGAAATTACTTTGAAGTCGCTATTGAGAAAAAAGTGTTGAACCTGCAAATCGCTGCTTGCGGCTATATTTTATTAACATTATCAGTATTCAGCATAACCCTACTCTGTCACTAAATTTGGAATTTCATGGCTATCTGAAGCATGATTGTGATTGTACATCCGCTTATGCACATATTAACAATATATTACACATCAGGCCCCAGACTGCAGGTTTTAATTGCAATATTCTTAAGTCATACTGCATTTTTTAAAATCAATTGCATAAGGGGTAAACAATTTATTAATTTAAATATATGTTTTCTCTATTCCCAGGTTACAAATTACATGGGGATCGAATGGATGCGTCGCCATCTTGCCCCAGACTACAATGTCCACATCATTTCCTTCAAAGACCCCAACCCCATGCACATTGATGCCACCTTTAACATCATTGGGCCGGGGCTGGTGCTGTCCAACCCAGACCGCCCTTGTCGCCAGGTAAGTTTAACATTAGGAGAGGAAACAATCAGAAAAAGAGATGAGTGAAATAATGAGAGAGGCAGGGCAGGACAGTGAAATGTCCTCTTTCCTGTGCAGCCCGACAGTGCCCTCTAGTGTAGTGACACTGTAACTGATGATTTTGTACGGACTAACCGACAACATTAATTCTCTCTTTCAGGTGGAGATGTTTGAAAAAGCCGGTTGGAATGTGGTAAAGCCCCCAACACCTCTTATTCCAGATGGTATGCTACTGCTGTTGTTGTTTTTTTAAATTCAACAAACCACTTTCTGATTTTTAATATTATGATCAACATTTAGTGCTCTTCATGTTGCCCATACGTGTCTGGTCAGTAACTAATTAAGGACTTTTTCTCATTAGACCACCCCCTGTGGATGTCCTCTAAGTGGCTGTCTATGAATGTGTTGATGCTGGACCCCAAACGGGTCATGGTGGACGCCAACGAGCACACCATCCAGAAGATGTTTGAGAACCTCGGTGAGTAGAATACCACCTAGGAAAATTACTAGAACCACTCGACTACGTCTTTTATTAAACTGTTTAGTTCTGACTCTTTTGTTCATTTGATACCGCTCTTTATCCCCGCCTCCCCACTTCATCCTTCCAGGTATCAAGACTATAAAAGTAAGCATTCGCCATGCCAACTCCCTTGGAGGAGGATTCCATTGCTGGACAACCGATGTCCGTCGCCGTGGAGCCCTGGAGTCCTACTTCAACTAGCCTTGCCAGAAACCGTCAGTTTTTATTGAGCTTAAACTAAGTCTAAAGTCCCAATCAGCAATCTGCAATTGATCTCGTCTACTTCTGAACAATCTTAACTATGTGTGTTGATATATACAGTGCCTTTCGTGACGAAGCTTACGCCAATTTGAATGCTCAACAACGACGAAGGTTTGAAAGATTTGCTTTTAGATAAATGAAAAGAAGTACTCAATAATCTCAATAAATACTGCATTTCTGGCTTGGCTATTGTGAAGCAAAGGTGACCCGTCTGGCTCTGGAGAAAATCTTAACGAGCCATTAATGTAGGTGACAGGGAAGGCTGTAAACATTGATACGATCATTATGACATCACACTTGGGATGCGTCTAAAATATCACCCTATTTCCTATCTAGTGCACTACTTTATACCATAGCCCTATATCACTTTTTTATTTGTATGGAAAAACATGTGTGAAAGTTGTAATAGTAAGTCATTATTATTAAACAATATAGAGTCATTATCTCAGGTATTTCAATTTTGTAAAATAAGAAAATAATCAAATTACACAAATGTGTAATATATTTATATTTTTCATACATTTTATTTGGGCTCATATATTTTTCATTGTTTCCCAACAGTTATCCATCTGTGTATTTTCTTGAAAGGAAAATGTGGTCCACATTCAATATTATATTACCTTGCAGATCTGGGCCAAATACATCAAATAGAACTAAGTAAAGCTGCACTTCATTTATTTTGACCGGTACAATGGAACCAATGCAATATGGTCCCAGAAGGACCAACCCCAATTGAAATGAAATGCATATAAACATGCAAGTATTTCACATCATGTATTTGCCTCCAGGTCCAGTGCCTCATCTGCCTTCAACAATAGCAACTGAGCCAGATATATGCTATTTATTTCTATTGCACAGCTAGGCTCTTCTACCACCTGTTGGATTTAGAAGGCCTTCGGATGCACGCTAAATGGCACAGCTTTCCCAATATAATGCTTAAATATATTGCACTATATAGGGAAAGGGTGCCTTTCGCAACACACAATGTATAGAAATTAAATGTTTGTGGTTTACTTTTACAGTAGTTTTTTTTCTTGTTTATGCATGTGTAATGTACTCTTGGAGATCAAGCATCAATTGCTGATCAAATGCAACATAATTGATTAAAAATGTATGATTAAAAATGACATATTTATCATTATTGTATTCTTTTTGGGGGTATTTAATATTAATGCAGACATCCAATCAATTCATTAATAAATGTCTACATATATCTTACAACACAAGGACCTTATTGAATGAGTCAACAATAGTTTTGTGGTAAAAGCAACCAAAGTATTACAACGCAAATCCCAAGAACACACTACCTGTCTATTGAGTACCGTAGTCTACAGTAATACATACTGTACAGACAATATGGAAGTTGATTAACCTGTTGCTTCTGAATTGGCTATAGGCCGCACTCTAGTGGTGGTTCTTAGAAATTGCAGTTGTTGTGTCTCGGACCGGAAAACCGATCTGTTGAAGGACGAAATTATGAAATGTCAACATGTTGGCGCTCAAGCAAGTCTCTTAAGATAAATTCCAAATGGAATAGGTGGAAAACCAACGTAATTCGAGAAGAAATGATCTCGTTTTAGCAGCTTATTAGTGCTTAGAGAAAAGTTGATAGCCTATATAGTCGTTGATTACGTGCTTGAAATGTCCGCGTGATTTAAGCACCGGGTAGATAGTTACCATGCAGGTATGACAAATCACCGGTATTCAGTAGTAATTGTGAATGGTTAAACATCAAGGCTGAATCGTTTTCTAATGGTTCGAGATGGAAGACAAACGGCATAGACCTTCAAAAAACGAAGCATTGGAGATTAACGGACTGCAGTCAACACAACCGGAGGTTTGGCGATTTAATTAACTTTAGTAGTTTGTTACATAGTGTTACTTCAATAGTAATTAGTGTTAGTAGCTAGTCATAGTCTACATTCCACAATGAATGCATATTTTTTCGTACAGCGGATAAGGTAGGAGTTGAACAGTAGTTGACATGGCCATTCCACAAATAGAGTGGAATTCATGTCCCATTACCTTTTTAAAAGTGATTTAAAGCAAAATAGTAAAAAATTTCACATCAAATGTGAAGAGTGAAATGTATTATACTGTGACTTCAAATAAACTTGTATATATATATTTTTTAACTAAACAATAAACATGAACACATTAGGGGTGCAACGGATCAAAAAACTCACGGATCGGATCGATCCTCGGATCAGAGTCACGGATCGGATCATTTTTCGGATCAGCAAAATAAAAATACAAGACAAATAAACATAAGATGTCTATTTGTTTATTAACAATATGGGGAAAAATATGAGAGAGAAATGTGATTATTATTGATTGTTGTTTAGGTACATTCAATC
>JACXGM010027679.1:0-14384 GCA_016801145.1 Umbra pygmaea | reverse complement strand
ACCCACCTTCTTATTACCTGATAGAGAGTAAGGGTCTCTGTAGTTATATATCCAGACCCCCCTTCTTATTACCTGATAGAGAGTAAGGGTCTCTGTAGTTATATATCCAGACCCACCTTCTTATTACCTGATAGAGAGTAAGGGTCTCTGTAGTTATATATCCAGACCCACCTTCTTATTACCTGATAGAGAGTAAGGGTCTCTGTAGTTATATATCCAGACCCACCTTCTTATCTCATCCACAAGTTTAAGCCGGTTTGATTTACAGCCTTTGATTGAAAAACAGAACAGAATACTTTTCCCAATATTCTAAGAGTTTCATACCTATAATACTAAATGAATAAATGTGAATTTCAAATATTACTTGTTAACATTTATAAATAGTAAACATTTTTGGCTATAAATAGATGTACAATGTACCACTTCAAAGTGGAACTATATTACATTATATGATTGGTAACTGTAAACCAAAATGCCCACAATCCAAACCAACAGACCAAGAACTCCTTATTCCTTACCAATAGGGAAGATAAACGACCCTACGATTTCAGGAATACACGGGAGATGGCAGCCAGAAATGAAAATATGTCTCAGAAGGTTTCTGTCACCAATCCTTGTATGACCTTTAACAGGTCTTTAATATCAATTCCAAACTTAATTACATCAATCCATTTTAGTCAAGAATGATACTTGTAAAATTAGAATAGCTGGTGAAGGCACATTACCTTATTATTTTTATTAAAAAGAATAGTATCTCAGTAACCTTAGGAGTTCCTTCAGGTTCCTATTTAAATAGGGAACCCACAAGATGATCCCCCACAAAAACTTTTAAACCTTCCAGAATTTGTAATCACCAAGTATCCACACCTTAGGTTTTTGGGAGTAAAATATTAATGAGTTTCAAATCACAAATACTTTCACCAACTATTGAAATTTGAGAATAATAAATGTCTCTTTACTCACCAGGACTTAACCTCTTCTCTGGTCTGTTAAATCCTGAGTAAAACTGGTATGCTATATTCCAAGTAAAAATAGTTCTGTCATTGCATTCACAAAAATATTCAACTAAGGTAAATATGATCTGCTGTGCGATTGGACCGTTTCTGTACAAAGCCTAATCATTGCACAGTTACGCTTTTTATAGATCCACTGCAGAGACCCCCCTTAATTTTACGACCCCCATAAACACCTCTGTTCTATCCCAGAGTGAGGTCTTAATGGACCAGACACCTGAAAGGGATTATCTAACCTACACATCTAACACATTCCATCAATGTACGTTATCATAATAAAACCCCAACAGCATATTCAACTCAACAGCTTTCACACAATATAATGCTGTTCTCTAAAACATCCCACTTTTAACCAAAATGCATACACCATAATTCCCAAACATTTCTAAATTTCCCAAATAATAAAACAAAAATCAAAAATCATTAAAACAAAACCAAACTTCCACTATACTTCATTTGGCTTCAATCAAATGAAGCCAATCATCAATCATCAACCTCTTCTTTCAGGTTTCAGGTTTCAGGTTCATGATTACATTCTCACATTATCACAATATCAATCATGATATCCATCAATACTGGACACCCTATTTAAACAATTTCTAAACAATTTCTAAACATTTGGCACATCTTACAACATAATACATTCATATAATATTGTAAAATTACTCAAACCATTTTATTGCATAGTCTCATTACTCAATACATCCCCTATGAATGTTAATAGTGTAAACTTAACCAATTACTCACAGTGTTTTCTTTAATGGCTAGAATTCAATTTTCCCTTCCTTGGAACCTAAAGCAATTAATCACAGTCCAGTGCCTACTCCAAACACTTTGACCGAATCTCCACCTTGGAAAAAGGGAGGAGCAGAGCCGTCTCCAATGGCGAAATCCAGTAGTCCCTCAAGCTCCACCAGAGGAAGCTGGTCACTTTGTTTCAATGTGAGTTCTGCCATAGCAGGAGTGATGTATCCCCATGGAGAGTTCCCAGCCTCGAACACTGCTCCCTGGTGGGTAGTAATATTGTTGTTTTCCCAAGGCCTCTTGATATCCCTTGCAACTGGCAAAGGGTAACGTATCTTAGTAGGTAGCCCGGGAGCTGGCATTTCCTCCAAATCTTCTCGTGCCAACGTGACAGTCCTGACAGTAAAAACGAAATAAGCAATAAAAATAAAAACCAAGATAACTATGGTGTCAAGAGATCACATGAATCACATAAATGCTACCCTAAAAAAGTATGTTTTTAGTGACATTTGAAAACACCAAAGGATTCTGCATTCCTAATTTAGAGGGCAGGGAATTCCACAATTTAGGAGCCAGAATAGAAAAAGCCCAATAACCTGTGGTTTTTAGTCGTGTTGTTTGGACAGTTGAAAGACTAGCTTCAGAAGAGCGTAGAGCACGAGTCGGAGCGTAGGGGGTTAAAAGCTCACACAAATATTGAGGGGCCAAATTATTCAAGGCCTTATAAGTGAGCATGAGAATTTTAAAATCAATCCGAAAACTAACAGGAAGCCAGTGCAATTTTTTCAGGATAGGCGTAATGTGGTCTCTTGCACTGGTCCTAGTCTGAATTTCTAGCAGTTGAATTTCGTACCAACTGTAATTTACTTAGATTAGCTTTAGAACCTCCACCCAGCAAGGCATTACAGTAATCAATACGTGAAAAAACAAAAGTGTTGATTAACTATTCAGCCACAGAGAAAGTCAACATAGAACGTAATTTGTCAATGTTTCTGGGATGAAAAAATTATGCTTTGACAGTGTTACGAACATGATGGTCAAAAGTTAAATTGGCGTCAAATATCACCCCCAGGTTTTATAGTTTGGTTTGGAATTGCAAAGCAGAGCCTTCCACACTCAAGGTTATAGTTTCTGCTTTACGCAACTGATGAGGTGAACCAATAAGCATCACTTCAGTCTTGTCACTGTTTAGACAGAGAAATTTTATAGACATCCATTTCTTAATCTCAGTAAAACATTGAGAAAGAAAAGACACGCATATTGACATCAGGTTTGGAATGTATATAGATCTGAGTGTCATCGGCATAAAAATGAAAGTTAAGACCAAGAGTTAAAAGTTAAAAGTTGGCCAAATGGGAAGATGTAAATACAAAAAAAAGGGCCCAAAACTGATCTAATTTATTATTAGATAAAATTATCTAATAATGTACCCACCTTGCATGCATATAAGGAATTATATGTATACAGGTCCTTCTAAAAAAATTAGCATATTGTGATAAAGTTCATTATTTTCCATAATGTAATGATAAAAATTACACTTTCATACATCTTATATTCATTTCACACCAACTGAAATATTTCAGGTCATTTATTGTTTTAATACTAATGATTTTGGCATACAGCTCATGAAAACCCAAAATTCCTATCTCAAAGAATCAGCATATTTCATCTGACCAATAAAAGAAGTGTTTGTAATACAAAAAAAGTCAACCTTCGAATAATTATGTTCAGTTATGCACTCAATACTTGGTCGGGAATCCTTTTGCAGAAATGACTGCTTCAATGCGGCGTGGCATGGAGGCAATCAGCCTGTGGCACTGCTGAGGTGTGATGGAGGCCCAGGATGCTTCGATAGCGGAAAATGTTGGGTTTTCATGAGCTGTATGCCAAAATCATCAGTATTAAAACAATAAATGACCTGAAATATTTCAGTGGTTTGCAATGAATCTAAAACATACGAAAGTTTAATTTTTATCATTACATTATGGAAAATAATGAACTTTATCACAATATGCTAATTTCTTGAGAAGGACCTGTATACAGAGTACATTTACAGGGATGAGGACTGAGCCATTAGGATGGTTTGGCGCCATCCTGTGGTCAGACATGGACTTATATTTCATTACAGTTTCTCAATTGCTAAGACACATTTTTTGAAAACCTCACCCGGTTTCTCAAAACTGTAAACAGAAAACCAAATTCTCAAACTACATTCACAAAACCCCAGACACTGCTGGGAAAATCAAACAATTTTTTCAAAACCCCTGAATCTGTTATCAAAATCAAACAATGCTTTCAGATCATACACACAGCCAGTCAATAAATAAACACCACTGAGCAAACATTAGACACTACATGAAAGAAATATATTATATTTCATACAGTAATCACATTTTGCAATGGAAACAAAATGTATAATCACAAATGAGACAGTGAAAATGTCGTACGCTGTAAGTAGTGCAAGTAAATATAATATTAAATGTCTGTATATTACAGTAGGCACTGTAATATACAGACTGAAAAATAGTTGGGGTACTGAAAAATACAGTACCCCAACTCCCAAATGCTTACAGTTTTTCTCAATTGTTTACACACAAATATTGGTACTGGGGACACAATGACCACAACATGTAACTCATGCACCAACCCCCTGAACCAATTCTGCTAAACTACAAGCACATTTCCTGCTTTACACTCAAATTGCAGTTCTAAAACACACTTTTTTCAAAACACTACACACAATTCTCTGCATTTGGCACAGTTTTTATGAAGACAATCACTTGTTTTCACAAAAAACACACTGCCATTCAAATATGCACACTGACCCATCACATGGGCAAACACCTGTCACACAGTTTTAAAATTAGCAATCAGAGCTTTAGCATAAAAGGACAACAGGTGAGCTCTTCTGTTTTGGAGCAATGGATGCCAACATTGGAAACAGAGCCAGAGTCAGAGGAGTGAGAGTAAGAGGATGAGGAGGAGGAAGGCCAAGGACCGTAATCTCTGATGAGATCTGAGCCACTTTGGTTGACCATGGTCTAACAATGAGGGAGGCTGGGCAAAGAGTACAGCCAAATTTGAGCAGGTACACTGTAGCATCCATCGTACTGACTTTCCAAAATGAAAATAGGTAAGAAATCTACTCTCATTAGAAAATTGCAGTACTACAGTGTAGTGTTGGTTAGGATGTACACTGTGTACATTGTTTTTGTTTTTACTGTAACTGTATACAGTACATTTTTCTGTTATTTTGCATGTAGACCACTGTATGTGCAACTTTGTGTTGGTTGGGATGTACACTGCGTACATTGTTTTTTGTGGAAAAAATGAAATATATTTGTTACCGTGTTTTTGTGTGTTCTGAGTATAGAAACAATATTCTCAAATATTTTACAACACACTTATGTATGTACTGTCTGTAGTAAGTGTAACAATTAACAATAAAAAGGCAAAGTCATAATGATGAATGGAGTAGAAGTGTTTTCAATTCATCATTGTGTGGATCCATTCAACAGTGAATCCAGCTTCTGAGTTAGTGGTGCTGCTGCATTGCATGGGACCAATAAATACCCAGAACTGTTTTTATGGCATATGGGCCACAGCTGTTTACAATTTCCCAGGGTTTTGATAACTTGGGAGCATTGCTGCCAATCAACAGATCCACATTGGCTTTTATGCCAGGAATTTGTATGGCTGACAAGTATGGCCACTGTGCCAGGTCTTCATGTGTAATAATATTATCAGTTGTTGCAGGCATTTTCTTTTGTGTGAGCATGTCCGGCAGTTGGTAATAGCGATCGTTGTTGAGACCAGACACTTCAAAGTTAGCAAGTGTGTATGCTGGAACAACCTTCTCCTGTCCCATAGTATGTAGAAGAAAGTTTGTACATCTCCCTCCAACATTTAACACTTGCCAGAAGTGCCAGGATCCAGAAAAGCGTAAGTATGTATCACCTTGTCTCCCTTGCTGGACTTAACCTGGACAGGCAGTACTGACAGAACACAATCATCCTTTCCAGCCCACAAGTTACTTGAGACACCAATACATCACAGCCTGAAAGTTCCCATTTTGAGTCAGTACTAGCTCTTTCCTTCTTAACATAAAGTACAGTACTAGCTCTTTCCTTCTTAACATAAAGTACGGTGGGATGATATTGACCACAGCTTCTGCACGTAAGGCACATTTCGCAATCCCTGCTCATGTGCCCAGTATGCAGGCAAGCAAAGCAAAGTCCTTTCTCGAAAATTTTCAGTGTAATGTAGAAGAGAATATGTGGTCCAACAGACAGGAACGTGTGAATGTGTAGAGAGAGCACTAGAACAGTGCAGCGTGCAAAGTTTTGCCTTAGTGGAGTTTCATGTGTTTCTAACTAATTATGTTTTTTTTTCCCTTTGTGCCCCTTGTCTTTTTCTTACTATTATTTATTTTGTTTTTTCCTTTCATACACAGTAGCACTAGTACAAGCTGTGAAAAACGAAATCCTGTCCAGTCTCTTTCAATCAATAACCCACATACAGAATGTAAATTATTACTGTTGAAATTGATATACACTCACCTAAATGATTATTAAGAACACCCATTCAATTTCTCCTTAATGCAATTATCTACTCAACCAATCACATGGCAGTTGCTTCAATGCATTTAGGGGTGTGGTCCTGGTCAAGACAATCTCCTGAACTCCAAACTGAACGTCAGAATGGGAGAGAAAGGTGTTTTAAGCCATTTTGAGCGTGGCATGGTTGTTGGTTCCAGATGGGCCGGTCTGTGTATTTCACAATCTGCTCAGTTACTGGGATTTTCACGCACAACCATTTCTAGGGTTTACAAAGAATGATGTGAAAAGGGAAAAACATCCAGTATGCGGCAGTCCTGTGGGCGAAAATGCCTTGTTGATGCTAGAGGTCAGAGGAGAATAGGCCAACTGCTTCAAGCTGATAGTTGGGCAACTTTGACTGAAATAACCACTTGTTACAACCGAGGTATGCACCAAAGCATTTGTGAAGCCACAACACGCACAACTTTGAGGCGGATGGGCTACAACAGCAGAAGACCCCATCGGGTACCACTCATCTCCCCTACAAATAGGAAAAAGAGGCTACAATTTGCAAGAGCTTACCAAAATTGGACAGTTGAAGACTGGAAAAATGTTGCCTGGTCTGATGAGTCTCGATTTCTGTTGAGACATTCAGATGGTAGAGTCAGAATTTGGCGTAAACAGAATGAGAACATGGATCCATCATGCCTTGTTACCACTGTGCAGGCTGGTGGGGGTGGTGTAATGGTTTGGGGGATGTTTTCTTGGTAAACTTTCGGCCCCTTAGTGCCAATTGGGCATCGTTTAAATGCCACGGCCTACCTGAGCATTGTTTCTGACCATGTCCATCCCTTTATGGCCACCATGTACCCATCCTCTGACGACTACTTCCAGCAGGATAATGCACCATGTCACAAAGCTCGAATAATTTCAAATTGGTTTCTTGAACACGACAATGAGTTCACTGTACTAAAATGGCCCCCACAGTCACCAGATCTCAACCCAATAGAGCATCTTTGGGATGTGGTGGAATGGGAGCTTTGTGCCCTGGATGTGCATTCCACAAATCTCCATCAACTGCAAGATGCTATCCTATCAATATGGGGCAACATTTCTAAAGAATGCTTTCAGCACCTTGTTGAATCAATGCCACGTAGAATTAAGGCAGTTCTGAAGGCGAAAGGGGGTCAAATACAGTAAAAGTATGGTGTTCCTAAAAATTCCTTTAGGTGAGTGTATGCCACGTAGAAGAAGTGCAGCCTTGTGCAAGTCAGATAAATCAAATACTTTCATACTTACTTGGATTCAGAAATCAGGTAAAGTGGGTACTGAAGCCAAAAAGGTTTGGGAACCACTGCATAATTGTAAAAAGGTTATAATGATGGACAACCATTACAGTAACGGACACACACACACAGACACAGACACAGACACACACACACACACACACACACACAAAATTTATAAAAAAATATATTTCCTGTCCTTTCCTATACAACATACAATTCCATCATTGACTGACTACATACCTGTTTTCCCTGTGAAAGGTTGTAATGTTCTTGACTTATTTTGACAATTGAAAAGACTATTGTGCATGTGATGACTTACACAAAGAAATGACGCTGACACGTTGTGGAGGGAACAACCATTAGACTGAGAATCGACAATCAGTTTAGATCAACAAGATTCACTGTTCACTTGGAAATTGTGCTTAATGGAGCCTACCTGTACTTAATCATTTGAAAAGATGTACTGAGACATTGAGACATGTATGAAGACATTTGCAATTTGATGACATGATTAAAAAAATTATATTCTGTTGTGAACATTTGCCAAGTGGTTTGGAGGTTTGTCCATGTTGTTTTGTGAATGTCATTTCTGTTTCAAGAAATGAGCCAAACCAATGAAGAAGAACCGTAATTCCCATCCTGAATAAAAACAGTCCCACACAAGTTAGCTACTGCCATCTAGTGGCACAAAGTAAATTACACCAAACTAAAAGCAAATAAATTAGGGATCGACTGATATGGATTTTTTACTGCCAGTTTTTTTTCATCAGCATTAGCCAACGGGCTGCCGATTTTCTTGAGCCGATATTTGGAGCAATACTGCTTTTGCTCTCTCAATTTATATTATCCCTCAATTTTTTAAACCCCCTTAATCATAAAAATGACACAATGATAATAACAAATGTTACAAGTCACAATTTAAAAATGTTACTTTTGTTCAAATAAAAAATATTTAACAAATAGTAAAAACAGGAACACAGAGCTGCCTGTGTGGACGCCTGTCTGTAAATAATGCCGGGAAAATTGGCGAACGCAGCAGTTGCGTATCGGCCGTTACACATAAAAGCGCAAATATCGGCCAGTCGATAAAATCGGTCTATCGCTAAAATAAATGGCATTTAAAACATGTCTTCAATATCTGTTCACTACCTCACCTGGTTCCTGCTCTCTCACACACCTGTGGTCTATCCATCCTGCTCTCCCTCCTCATATCTCTCTACTGACAAGCATAAACAAATCATTTTACTAGTGAAAGACATAACAAGTGGGAAAAATCCACATCAATCAATAACATATCTAACATTCAAATCCACTGAATACATTTTCTAGTTGTAAAAAGGTGTAATCATAATGGGTGCTATCAAAGTGGGCAATGGAGTCAGAGCTACTGCATGTAAGAAACTGTTGTCAGACTACATTGAAGCTGCATGTTTAAAGGTAGTAGTAGTAGTAGTTTATTTTGAACATGTAAAAAATAAGAAAAAATATATAAGCATACAGTACATACAAACATATATATATATATAATAAAATTAAAAAAACAGATTATAAAAAACATGTACACAATCTTCCAAAATCATTATAAGTAGTTCAAATAAGAAATTCCCATGTTCAAAAAGGAGTAGGAAGAAGTTCAAAAAAACTTTTCTGGTCCTACCCCCTTTTTCTATTTTTAATATCCTTTAGTTAAATTCAAAACAAATTGATTCTCCCTTATACATGTTTACATACGCAAACATGTGCCATATTTCTACCTACCTACACCTACATTAACACATGCATACACATAGACACAGATGCATACAGACATGCATACATGCATACACACCACACACACACACTAACCCACACCACACACACACACAAACACACACATAGATTATTTTCAATCTATCACACCTAATCACAAACACACACATAGATTATTTTCAATCTATCACACCTAATAATATCCCATCCTAACTAGACTTATTATATGAGCCCAGGAGCCATACAATCAGTATACAGTATTATCACCTTGATTCCTTTTTGTATTCATTAAATATATTCATTTTAAATAGTCTTAAAATTGCTCATTTTTGTACATGATTTCATCTCTTCAATGCAGCTGTTCCATATATAAACTCCTTTGGTTGTAATGCAATGAGTTACAATATGTAGTTTTTCAAAACAATAACAAAAGACCTACTTTGCATTACAAATATATATATATATTTCTTAGTTGTGTACTTATATTATCCTAAATGTTTCCAACAACTTTCAAACCCAGAGGAAACACGGGACGTTTTATTTTGTCTTCCGTCAATGGCGTCATATAAACTTTGACTGCTCTAGTTGCTCCAGGGAACCGCCAAACATAACGTGAATAAAGTTCTAATATTTTTAACATTATATTACTTTGTCAGTGAACATTTCTTCTTGGAAGGTTGTCATTGACGACGATAACAAAACCCATGATCCCACACTACTTCCCGACGTCTTCCAAGTACATCTTTTGCTATTGTTTTGATAGAGAGACCCCTAGCGGCCCAAAACTACATATGGTACGTTTAATAGACTACTCTCAGCTGGCTTCTGTTACTATCTATGCCCACATTTGACTAGAAAATACTTTTGTATATCAATTAATTGAGTAAAAGACATTTCTTTAGGATAGTAGGCCCCGTATACAAAAGTTTGTCCACATTCAAATGAACATTCATGAGTTTGACAAGTTAACTTTATCTAGTGAGATGTTTAGATACGTTGCAGTAGGAGTATAGCTACTGCTGTAGTTATTAGCTAGCTAGCAAGCACTAGCTGCAGTTTTTGTGGGTGAACTACGAGTAAGATAGATGTGAAATACGTAATCAGACAAGACTTCTCTAACATTAAAATACACCCATCTCTTACTCATGTGACATCCATGTTCAGTCGCTACACCATCTGTCTTTACTGCGCATTGATCCCTGTGATTCAAAACAAGACTAAAAAGGGGCAGAGCAGGAGCACAACGTCTCTGATTGGATGATATCGAAGATACTAATAAATATGATACTCCACTTCATTTTCAGTCATGAGTAGATACATGTATTAATTTGAGCTAGCTCTTGTATACAATACATCAAATATATGGAACGGCTGGCTGTCCCCAGGATAGCTTTAATAACCACTGACCTAAATAATTGTATCCCAGTCAACCAAATGGATTAGCCCGGGGGAGGGGGCAAAGTTGCTGTGGGTAAAGTTGCACTCAAATAAATTAATAAGTCTCCATTAAAAAATGCAATTATATAGTTATATTGCACGAATTTGTTTTTATTAAAAAAATATTATAGTTTTTTATATAAATAGTGACATCCAGACTCCAGACCTCGGTGACCTCGTAGCTGGCTACGGCCTTGGCTGCATGCTGTCAATGATGCTAAAGGGGGCAATACACCGTGTTGAGTAGGCTACTAAAAGTATGCAGACTTTTAAACAGGGGTCATTTCATTATTTTCTTTATTGCCTTGTTTTGTTTTATGATTGTACCTTTTTGTTATGACCTACAGTTGAATATGAATCCCGTGACATAAAAAAGTAATAGTTTTGCCTGCAAAATTCATGTTTTAATAAAAAATGGTGTAGCGGCTTTCCTAATAGTCGTGGAAAACCACGTGCACATATTTAGAGACGCATGTCCACTTCATGTTACAAATCACAAACGGAAACGAAAGCTTGTTGAGTAGCACAGTGTTTATTCTGTTTTCCCAAAGAATGAAGATGATTCCAGTAATAATAACGAAATGTATGCCAATGTGGCCTCCCAAACGTCTGCCCCACCTTAAATTTCACCCTCTAATATGTACAGCAGGTGGAAATGGGAGTGTCCTATTAGCCACAATTGACCAATTAAATGTAAATCATAGTTAACTAAAATTAACAATTAAATCATTAACTGGCTCCAATGGAAACATTCTCTAATAGAATGAGTAAGAACTAGAGAAGAAATATACACAATGGCCCTCATTTATCAAACATGCGTAGAAACCAGTGTAGATCTGAGCGCAGAAATCATCTTACGAGGAGACTCACGTGTGATTTACAAAACATTCATATTACTCCAATTCCAGCGTACGAATGAACAGGTTGATTAGTGATGGGTCGTTCGTGAATGAGTCGGCTCTAAGAGCCGGCTCTTTTAGGTGAACGTTGGGAGCCGACTCGCATATCAGAAGAGCCGGCTCCAACGTTCACCTAAAAGAAATTAAAACTAAAAAAGATTTTACCAAATACAATTAACAAATAAAAATAAGAAAATAAATATTATAAGCCTATATGCTCATGCACACACATTCGTCCTGACTGCAAGGACTGCCTGTTTGTTCGTGCCTGTGGTTGCTGTACACTCAGCCAAGTAGATAGAACACATGCAAGTAAAATCTTGTAAAACAGCAAAAATGAGTATGAGTCTCTACATTAATGCCTCTTTATGTGCAACAGATTAGGGTGATTTTGTTGACATTGCTGATATGTCAAGCACTTCTGACAGTCCTTGCTCATATGTCCTCTTGTGAGTCATCCAAAACACAGGCTTTAACTTCTGAGAAATTCCACTTCCTCCTTACGTGGCCTATTTTTCAACTTTTGGCAAAACTCCATTGCACAGTCATGGTCACAGTAAAGGCAATGTGGATTGGTGATGTGGTTGTCATGGTCACAGTAAAGGCAATGTGGATTGGTGATGTGGTTGTCATGGTCACAGTAAAGGCAATGTGGATTGGTGATGTGGTTGTCATGGTCACAGTAAAGGCAATGTGGATTGGTGATGTGGTTGTCATGGTCACAGTAAAGGCAATGTGGATTGGTGATGTGGTTGTCTTGTCTTTTCTGTATGTTGCAGTCTGATTGGACAGTTCAGGTGTTGTGACAGTCTGATTGGATAGTTCAGGTGATGTGACTGTAGAGGCAAAAATGCTCCTCCTGCTGGATCTCTGTGGACTTTCATGTGAACCTGATCTTTACACGGGTATATCTTTAATGTCACCCAAGACTGGGTCCAATGCAATGCTGGCTAGCTTATCCACCAACTCCACCAGGTTACTGAACTTTATTCTTCTGTTGTGTTGATCCAGACATTCACACACAACAGATCTCCACTTATCTCAATGCTTAAATGGCAATTTGGATACAATAGTTTCGAGGTTAGATGGGTTCTCCAGCTCCTCCATGTGTGTGACATTCTGCATTGTGGTAGAACAGCTTCTTAAGAACCAAGCATATGACCGTAATGCCTCACCATCTTCAGGCTTTATAGCTGACCAGCTCAGTGCCTTTTCCATGTAGGCAGTGACTATTTTCATTTTATTCGTCACTCACCCCCTCGATTTCTCTGTTGCTCATATAAATATAGGGATCCCCAAGGAACACTCTCTCGATTACACTTCGAGTGCTGCAGCCAGTACAGTAACCGCTCAAAACCTACCCCCACATCAGCAACACCCACACTCCCATCCAAACGCCCCTCCATGCCAACCACTTTTACGGCACAGCCATGCCGACCCGCCACCAACACGGTATTCAGACTGCCCTCTTCTCGCCCTCTTTACACGGAAGCAATTACACGGTCTCAGTCGACCTCCGATCTTTGCCCCACCTTAGATTTCATCCTCTCTAATATGTACAGCCTGAGCAAATCGGAGTGTCCTATTACCCAAAATTAACCAATTAAATGTAAACCATTGTTAATTGTAGTTAACTATCAAATCATAAACTGACTCCAATGCACATGTTGTGCCCCTGAATAGGGGAAAGAAGATTAATCACAAAAACTCGCTGATGTTTCCCCACTGCGAACTTTATGTGAAAAATATTGTGTTTTGTAGATGCCATCATAAGGTCATACAATATCAATCCCTTCCTTTATATTTGTTACACTTGACAATAAACATTTCTTTCAACAGTGTTGTACACCTTTCTTAGGCTAAATTCACACATATTCAACAATTGGTGACATGCTAATAATAATAATGTACACTTATACAGTAACCAATGACGCTATTGAACGTGTGTTTTCCAATTATCTGGGTTCCTAAAAATGTTTAGGCCAATTATTTTCTAAAAATGCAGGGATCTCATATTCTATGTAATTCACTTTGATATTCCTCAGTACATTCACCCTTCTTTAGCAAATCAACCAATCATCAAAAAATGAATGGAATTAAACATTAAATACAAACATACATACAACATACATAATGCTAAATGCACTCTACATGTGGTCTTGCGCCATTATGTGGGCCTCGTGACCGTCACTCAAACTGGAGCTCTGAGCTTGTGCATCTCTGAACTAATTAACTTCTAACATCTTTATCAAAACGCAATCTATCATGACATCTGCACTCCTTTCAATATTATACACAATCATCTAACACCACATTAACAAAATATTGGACTAAATACCTGAATAGGGGAAAGAAGATTAATCACAAAAACTCGCTGAAGATTAATCACAAAAACTCGCTGATGTTTCCCCACTGCGAACTTTATGTGAAATGGAGAAACACCGCACGTTCCCACGAGTTCTCCCCCTAGTGGACTAGGCATGAGTAATCGATCACACACCTTATTGTGCAAAACTACCCAGATAGCAAAAATCATCTGGCCCAGATCTGGCCCAGTCCATTCGTAAGTTCTGGGCCAGGTCCGCGCAACGGACCTGGGCCGGTGTCTTTTGGCACAACGGGCCAATACCGGCAAGGATCCGTTTTTACTCATCCTGACCAGCACTGGGCCAGCTCCGGACCAGATGTTGATTCATTGATGGTGATTTGGCCATT
>JACXGM010027678.1:0-14384 GCA_016801145.1 Umbra pygmaea | reverse complement strand
AGGTGTAGGCAGCTTTGTGGGCTGTGAGTACTGCTTTCTGGTAGTGGTTTTGGATTTTGCTGGTGGTTTCAAGCAGGGCGTCTCTGGTTTTGAGAGCGGCTGGTACCTGTTACCAAGCTGAAGTTTTTCTTTGGTGGTTGGCGAGCGGTGTTTCTTTACATTCCTCTGTATGGTCGTCCATGCCTCTGAGTATGTTGGGCTAGAAGTCATCACACGCTTGGGGATAGCACCTTCATGATTCCGCTTAGTCAGCACCTCAGCGTAGGTGTTGTGACCATTCCATGGGATGGTAGTGTCTGAAACAGCCACCTGGGACGACGGTACCAGGAACGAGTCCAAATATTGTTCACCATCCTGTATTTTGTAAAGGGTGGAAATCCTGCTTTCTAGTTTAGCCACTTTTAATGTTAGGCGACAGCACTCTGCACATTCTGTACAGCTGGAGTCCATGTTGGATTGCTCTAATTCTTCAAGATAGCTTCAGATGGTATTCCGGGTAGATGTATAAACAGCCTCTGTCCATAAGGTGTATAAAAAATAGCAAAAAGTCTAAAGAATAGTTTTGGGAAAAGAAAAGAAAAAGATCACTAAAGAAAAAGCAGAGATAGAACAGATTGCAAGCAGAGCAGAGCAAGGACACATCCTTCTCCTTCAGAGTCTAGCAGGACTAGCTAGAGTGTTCCACTCCCTCTGCCCTACCTCAGGATGCCTGGATTGCTGTCCAGGTAATGACACACCCCGGAAAACTGAAATGATCAAACACTTTGGGGTTGCTTCAACTGGGAAAGAGATTCAAGGTTCTGGAAGACCTGGAAATGCCACTCAACTGTTTTAGAAAATATAGGATACATATACACATTCCATAGAAACAATTTAAGAGACAGACAGTGACTTGGCTAGTGAAATCTCTAATACACCTTGGTTAATATTTGATGAAACTCATTTTACTTTAGTTCAACATTTTTTATTATTTGAACAGTAATTGTAAAATGGACATGACAAGTTGTGTTTCCACAATGTTTGTCAAAAGGCATCCACTGGTCCATCTTCTTTAACATACTTTATGCATTTTAGGTTGTGCTTTTGTGTGCAGCAAACCTCCATAAAGTAGAGAATCATTATCCGATATACATATTTTTTTTATTTAAAAAGGCTTTTTGTAAGCTGGTCACTTGAAAAAGAGATTACGGTAGTTCCAAGTTTACCGCTCATATTCTACAAATAGCACCTTTAATATTTTTGTATTGAAGCACCCTCAAATTAAATCTTATAGTCTGCCTTGTAACCTCTCAGTCATTGTTTCACATCAAATACAATGTGCTAGTTTACAGAGAAAGATAAAGAACATGTAACGAACATGTAACAAACATTTGTGCCACTGTACAAATAAAAGTTTACTGCATCCTACATACATTTCTGAAAAAAGTAAGAGACCACTGCACACTAATTAAAACAACGCCATTGAAAACATTTGGAATGTGATCAAGAGGAATTCCACCAAATATTGATTTCTGAACTCTTCCTAAGTTAACACATCAGCATTGCATTGTTTAGAAATGTATATGAACTCGTGTTTTTGCCTTCATCAAGTTCTGACATCACAGAATGTTATTTTGAGCAGTTGTCATTTTCTGCAAAAAAAGTGAAAATATTTCTATTTAGAATTTGGGATAAATGTTTTCAGTAGTTTACGTAATAAAACTAAAATGTAGATTTTACCCTAAAACAACTATTAATAGTAAAATCAGAGACACTTTTTTTACACATTTTTTTTCCTAATTCTTTCCATAATTGACATTGTAGTGCTGAGTTTGTCAGAGTCAAGAGCAGGACACAAGATCTGCAGAATGGTTACTTATAATGAACTGCTGGAAAACCCGAAAAACACAAGCTGGCACACAGGCTGACATATAATACAGCTACAATATAGTCTATACACACTGCAGGCAACCACCTGGGAATAAACAAAATAATATGTAAGAGGCAAATGCCTGGGATTTATTAGTATACACCAAACGGACAGTGTATCCCAGCCGCGGTTGGTGGATCTTAATTGGGGAGGACGGGCTCGTATTACGCTCAGAACCGGAGTGAATGGAATGTGTGCAAATCAAAAAAACAATTGGTTTTGTTCGCTGCGCACCATTCCATTCACTCCAGTTCCGAGCGTAATACGAGCCCGTCCTCCCCAATTAAGATCCACCGACCGCGGCTGGTGTATCCGCTTGGCAAGCACACATAGAACAATTATGCACAAGACACTAGGAACAGGGGAATTAAATACACAAGAGGGCAATCAAGACATTACAAGACAGGTGTGGTTTGGGGGTGCAGTGATCTCAGAAGACCGGAAAGCTTGAATGCCAGAGATGACGTGCACCAGCAGGGGGGTTCCAGCCCGTGGATCAGGAGACATTACAGTACCCACCCTCTTCCCAGGCCAAAACCCAACGTTGCTCCTCCGGACTGTACCCTGCCCAATTCACCAGGTACTGAAGGCCCTCCCTCCACCTCCTCAAATCAATGATGGACCTAAAGAAGTAGGCGAGACAATCCTTGAGCTCCACAGGAGGGGGGGTCTCCAGAGACCCGGCGTCATGGATTGGGCCTGCAATCACTGGCCTGAGGAGAGAAACATGAAACGAAAAGTTAACATGATAGTGAGCAGGCAATTGCAATCTGTATGTAACTTTGTAAGACTACTCTCCTCAAGACTACGGCAGAGGGACAGGTTCCCGGGGCAAGAACCAGACCTGGTCACCCGGTGTGAACAGCGTGCCAGAACCAGTCGTCCACCGCAGAGGCCTTGGTCTGGCTCAGGTTCCATGGTGCCAGGACCAGCTGGAACCCCAGAACATCCTGGAAGGGGGTGACACCAGTAGAGGAATTGCGGAGTGAATTCTGGGCATATTCAGCCCATGTCAAAAACTCACTCCCCCGGCCGGTCCCGGCAATATGGCCTAAGGAACCGACCCACCTTTTCATTTTCCTGTTCCACCTGCCTGTTACTCTCAGGATGGTGTCCGGAGTTCAAACTGACCGTGATGCCCAGGCATTCCATGAATACCTTCCGAACCTGGAACAACTGGGGTCTGACACTATGTCCCCCGGAACACCGTAATGTCGGAAGATGTGGGTGAATAGAGCTTCCGCGGTGTGCAGGGCCATGGGAATCCCGGCGAGTCTGAGCAGTTGGCAGGCTTTGGAGAACCTATCCACAACAACCATAATCGTGGTGTTACCCTATGAGAGAGGTAGATCAGCGACAAAACACACCAGCTGGGAGGTGCCTTGACGCTTTACTCTGGGTACACACCGAGCAGGAAGAGACGTAAACCCTCACAACCCTAGCCATGGTCAGCCACTAGTACCTACCCCGCAGGCAGCGAAACATGTGGCCAATGCCCGGATGATCTGACGAGGGAGCAGTGTGAGCCCAGCAAAGCAATTTATCCCTCACAGAGGAGGGCACATCTGCTCCGCATCCGCTTGGCATGCGTCAAATTCCTGAAGTAAAAGGTGCAGAGACAGACCTTTATAGGATCACCTGTCCTCTGCGATAGAAAAGGTACTTCTCAGCCTTGACATTTTAAGTCATGCTCCAACAGTCTTTTCAGGACTTTGCACGCAAAAGAGACATTCTGCTCACGGGTAGCCTTGTACACCAATATATTATTGGTGTACTTCACTACACCTCGATCAATAATGTCCCGCAAAACCTCATTGACAAAGGACTGAAAAAACAATGTTTTTCAGCATTCATAACACCATAAGGCATAACAAGAAATTCATAATGGCCTGCTGTAGTGTTAAATGTCTTATGTTCGTCTCCTTCTCGGATTCACACAAGGTTGTTGGCACTCCTCAGATCCGATTGTGTGTATAACTAAACCTGAACCCAATGGCCTATCATCGATGGCATGTAGAGGGAACGGTTGAGAATGTGGAAATAATGACATGCTCAATTGGGCGACAAAATCCATAAAATTAATAGCCAACGCTGAATCGATTAATCCCTGCATTGGTAAGGGAAATGGAAATTTTATTATGGTGATGGCTAGGTTTATAAAGTCACCATAGGAGAATAAAGTAATCACAGGGAGAAACGTGCCTCCTTCAACCCGTCCCGAGAGACGTAGGTTGCAATAAGCCGCAAAGTGCTCCTTCTTGCCACAGAAGGAGCACCGATCCTGCCATCTCCCGGACTCCCTTTTAGGCTGTGGATAACTAGCAGCACCCAGTTCCATAGGTACTTCTACCTCCGCTGATGGAACTGGAGTAAGTTTATATCTACTGGTCCGGCCCCTGGCTTGGAGAAGATTGTCCAACCTGATGGCTAGGTGGTCCACAAGCTGGTCTAATGACAGGTCTGGAGAAGCTGCGGCTGGAGGGTTGGGTCTAGCTGCCAGGTGTTCCTCAATTCGGTGTACAGATTAATATTTAATATTTACATATATTGATATTTTTTATTTGGTAGTTTGTTTTTGACATGGATATAAGCAGGCACGTGCACAGGTAGGACTCAACCTGTGCAGAGCACATGCCCTTTTTGTCCGAAGTGCCCTTTTTTTGGGTGGTTGTGTTTGTTTCTTCTTCAATAAATCAATGCTATCTGTCACCCTTTACGTCTTTCTGTCTGTTTTACAAATATTTAGCCAATGGAATTTCTAAAAAAGAGCTTGTTTAAATCTTGTTCCCTCCTAAAACTGTCAGTAAACCTGAACTCCGCCCCCTCTATCTTGACTGAATGTACTACAGTCTTATACAATCTATGACTACAGTTCCCCAGCAGCCGTACATCAGCAGGCAGCTAATCGAAGTTTTGCATAGGTAAACAAAGATCTTGATGTTTGAATAAGTACTAAACACTATGTCTATAAAGGCAATATTTTACTTATTTGACGTCTGATTGAGACGTGGGACGAGAGACGTCGAGCATTTGCCATCTAGTTATTGCCAATATACAGCCTACACTTAAATAGCCTGTGCATACACATTTCATCTTTTGTAAATTGCGATTTTGGCCAAATGTATTTTACAACAGGAAAAACTGAGCACCCATATAACTACAACAAACTAGTTTGTAACCTGATGAAAATGTAATGTGATGCCGCCGCGCCGTTTTAAATACACATTTGCACACATTTGCTGGTCTAAAACCCGTAACTGCATTTTAGTTTGTCCTTTGTAAAAAAGTAATACAACAACATATAATTTTTTTTACCATCGAAAATCATAAGCGCAGGTGTGCCCCCACGCTGTTTCGTAATGGAACTTACACAAAGCGACGAGTGATATTCGTTGTCATAGGTAACATATTTCTTTTTTGATTTGTGATGGCTGATACGCTTAATTTATAAACATTTAATCATGTTATGGTAATAATATTAAATAATGGTTAATTCTTAATAATTTTTCTATCTACAGTATAATATTCTGTACTGTCGGCTCGTCTTCATATTTTAGTAGTAAAAACACATTACAGAATCAGATCACTGTGAAATCTTTATATTTTATCATGAAGAATGTAATTCTTTTTTTGATCCAACAGCAAAAACAATATTATGGTGAAATAATTTTACAATTTAAAATAACTGTTTTCTATTTTAATATATTTTAAATTGTAATTTATTTCTGTGATCAAAGCTGAATTTTCTGCATTATTGCTCCAGTTAGGTATTCTTCAGTGTCACGTGATCATTCAGAAATCATTCTAATATGCTTTTCACTGCAACTGTACTTTTCACAGTATTATATATATTTTTCATTGCTGGCATATTTTAGGGAAAGTGTAGTGAATAAGAGACCAGTGGATCAGTAATAAACGTCTTCAAGCACATGGCAAACAGAAGGTTGCTGTTATAAATAGGTTGAATGATGCCCTGAAACCCTGTATATCTATACTATTATTATGGCTGTTATAAATAGTGAGTATATTTTATATAGTTTTATATATATATAAGGAGGGGGTGCCCTTTTTCCAGTTTCGACACGTGCCCCTCAAAAGGTCTGTGCACGGCCCTGGATATAAGGCAGCTGTATGAAGTGACTACAGATAATTGCGCACTTTATTTGTAGACTAAGCGTCTAAGCCGCTAAAGAGCTTAGAAGTATAGTTATATTTGTTGTGGCTTACTGTTAACCAGTAGAGATAATTGTGTACGCTCTGTAACTATCATTTGTTAAGCATCTACCATTGTGCACTCGCCATTCTATTCTGCCTGCTACTTTTCTTCCATTACACATATTTCAATTAAAAAAACAACAAATCATCTATTGTCTGTCTGGTCTCCCTCTCTCACCACCAACACCTGATTTGACACTCCCAGATCTGGAGCATGTGTGTTCCCAACAATGTGGGTTCAAGCCCTGGCTTGGCTTATGTCTGTGCCCTTCCTCTCTAGCTCCCTCTATATGCATGTCTACCAGATTTGTGAAAAGTACAAAGGAAAAGTACTCACCTGGGTTCACCTCTTTTTGGAAATTCCTAATTAAAAGCTATATTATCAGGTAATGGATTTAACTAACAAATTACCATAATTAATAATTTATTACTCTTTCTATATATTTCATAGAGCATTGGTATAAACTCCATTTACCTACTAATGTTCATCTTGATTAGGAACTTCTCAAAACTTATTAACTTAAAAGTATAAAAACTACCACCAAAATATGTTGGTGACATTATTTAAAAAAAAACATTTAAATAACATTCAGCACCTACAGTATGTGACACAAAAAGTCTCAAAAAAGTGTTACATTGTAACAATCCTGGAATTAGTACAAAGGCTGCCATTCAGAAACTGCTGGCTCCAGAGCCAATGCACAAAGACATGTAAATTTGATAATTGTTTTCATTACCTTTTTTTAACCAGGTAGGCCGATTATACTGTACAGTAGTCTGTGCAAATGGGGTCTATTGCTAGGGTGGTAGATCAGTCGGAATACAAACCGGCAGGGCAAATACAACAACACTGGAATCGGTAACATTTTGAGCATAGCTGTGTAAAATGAGTGCAACAACGTACAAATATGTGCAACAACGTACAAAGACAGCTGTGCAGGTTAATATGTGCAAAATGTGCCATGGGTGTAATAAAGGCACTAGGGCATAAATGGGGAAAGACAAGGTGCGAGAGAGGGGAGTAGCTCTGATAGTAATTCTTTAAAGGTAGTGAGGGGGACGGTAGACTTGAGTTTCAACAATTTCTGTAGTTCGTTCCAGTCGTTAGCATCAGAATAGGAAGCTGATCCTAGGTCTAATTTTAGATTGGATATGGTTAGTGTGTGTTTGGAAGGAGAGTGAACAGTTTACCAGACCCCTAGGTATTCATTTTTTTAATTCATTAATTTTATTTGAACAGTCAGACATTCAGACCTACAGGTCTCATTCACAAGTGTTCCCTGGGCACACACATTAATTAAACATGCTAAATACATAGACATACACAGTCAGTGAAAACAAACACATCACTATAAAAATCCTTAGTCAGTACAACAAACTGATCCAAGGGCACTCAGCCACCCAAACCGACTTGATGCCAATCCCAACATGATGTGCTAAACATTAAAAAGTAGATCTAAAAGCAGCATTTATGAAAGTAGTCAGTAATGTTATCTAACCCTGTGATCTTGTGTTATAATCCAAAATTCTAATCTTCAACCAGGATAACAAGTTAATTGGAAGCTTGTGATTCTACAGGTCTTTAAAGAGGTTTAAGAGAATATCTGATAAAGGATGCAGTGATGAGTTTTACAACTGTCTGATGAAATAAAATTAAGGGCATTATGGTAAACAGAGTCAAGGAATCTCAGAGCCGAATCCATTGCATATATTTGGTATATAGTATCACCATAATCAAGAACTTGGTGTAAGGAGCACAAAAATATCTGATGAGTCATCTTTCACCTTATTTCTTACATCTGGATGGTTTTATGTTTGGAATAATGTGAAAAATGCAAAAGTACCTGTCTGCTGCCAACTTAAACATGGTGAGTGGCCAGTGATTGTATTCTGGTCACGGCATTCCAACTATGCCCAGGGGGTGTGCTAGGGACGGTGCAAATTGGGTACAGCACTGCCTGGGGTAAACCGGTAAGTAGTCAGACGCAACCTTGTCAATTCGTTTTCATCTGACTCCTTCTGTGCAGGTCAGGCAACTCTGAATTCAATAAAGACAAATGTCTAATTCATCTCATATCTGCAACGATTAAAGGCTTCCTTGTTGAACAATCAGTGTGATGAGAATTGGACATCTTGGCGACATGTGCTTGGAGGAAACATGATCGATCTATGCCCATCTTGCACATGAGAGGAGTTGCAAATGGGCCTTAAAAGGGAAATTGGACATGTAAATATTTGGTAGGGAGAAAAATGGGAACAAATAAAATGGGTGTGGGGATTCATAATGCAATGGACCGCCATCTTGTAGGAGTCAATAGTTCTCTCCCCCATCCCTTGATAGGAAATTTTGGAGTGCGAGATGTGAAGTGATTTACACCTCCTTCATTATTTTCTTCTTGAAGAATGGTGCAATATCCCACTACAGGGCTCAACACTTATATCACAGCATTCCAAAAATTGGAGCTGTTCTAACGGCAAAGTGTGGCTCTACTCATTCTTGATATTAATATATTGTGAAGTATTTCTGTAATTTTGTCTACCACATTTATCTTAGGTCTGTTTCTTCTTGAAGTTTCTAAATGTTACTACTCCAGAGTCAATGACACGTACAAAAACTCAGCTGTGTTTTTTCTTGCTTTAAAACATTCAGAGCTGCAAATGTTCTTGGATAGTGACAAGGGAATAGATATTGACAAACTGTCAGTGGCTTTCCATATGAAATTAGTGTCAGAAACAATATATTAAAATGCCACAGATACTAACAACAATAACAGCAAAACACTACATTCAAGAAAGAAAATGTACTGCCTACACATTTCATATATGCTCATGAAATGTTTAGTCTTGATCACTCTGTTTGGTCCAATATCTATGATTCATTATGGTCCTATTTTTCAGCTTCTTTCAGTGAAAAATGAACACATCTGCTTGTGTAGACCCTTGACCCCCAGAAAACCAATCAGCTTTGGTCTTATACTTAAGCTACACTAGATGCGTTGCCAACACCATTGTGTCAATTTTTCCTGATACGCCAGATTACAAACAATTATATTTGTATTTAAAAATGATTTAAATCAAAAGATTGAACAATTGTGTGGCCCAGCCATTAAGTATCAAACCTATTAAGCTTGCCATTGGACACCACTAAACTGAGATATTTTCAGAGCTTTAATTGCTTTTGAAGGATGCGTTTCTTGATACCATATTATTGCAGAAGTTCTCCCAAACGTTCTCAGGAAACCTTTTGAAAACATGAATTACGTTGTATACCAAAATATTTAGGGTGTTTTTACGTTTCAACTGCACGTTTTTCTATTAAGCTATATTTGTCTTTCTATTACATAGCACCTGCATGTTTAATTTCACCAGTTCATGCAAGAACATTCCACACATTCCATGAATTCCATTGTAACAATCATGGTTAAGGTTAGCCATGTGGTTACTGAGGTTAAGGTTAGGAGACAATTAAATAGGCTTTGGAGCTGGCCATGGTGCTGAATCCACCTGTTGTAGCTTTAAATCACTGCATGGGAGTAGTTTCACTCCCTCAACTTGCAACATCTGTGGCATTGTGCTATGTGATAAAACTGGACATTTTAGAGTGGCCTTTTCTTGTGGCCAGTCTAAGGCATACCTGTGCAATAATCATGCTGTCTAATCAGCTTCTTGATATGCCACACCTGTGAGGTGGATGGATTATCTCGGCAAAGGAGAAGTGCTCACTAACACAGATTTAGCCAGATTTGTAAACAATATTTAAAAAGAAATAGGCCTTTTGTGTACATAGAAAAAGGGTGAATTCCATTTTTCTGTGTTACCCCTTCCCCTACATACTACCCCTAGCTCTTGTCCCTCGAAACCGAGTGTTAAGGGATAGGGATGAAACCATACCCCTATGAAATGAGACACCACTTGGTTACGGTTACGTTATCATGCATTGCCGCTACCTGGCTGCTACCTCACTAGAGTGTTAAATTATGAACTTCCAAGATATCAAACGAAATTCACTGATAATGGAGTTTTGTTAAAACTGTAGATGTGCATGGAGTCCATTCAGGGATAGTCAGAGAAATGCTAGTGCAAATCAGTAATGTAACGTTAGCGTAGCAAACTAGCTATTTTGAACAAGGTTCAATTAAGAACATGGTTGCCAATATATATATATATATATGTACATAACTGTGTAGAGCACAAATCAACACTTTCATAATTTTTCAATAAATTATTTTTAGCCGATGATTTTTGCAATGATAATGCAGCGGTATTTATTGGACGAGACGCAGAAAACAAAACTGCCTCATGGGGCTAAACAGGAATTATCTACAGACCATAAAACCAAGGCCACGTAACAAGGAACAATGAACAACATGGACTAGCAAGAAATACACACACTAAATACTAAACCAAATGAGGGCTAATGACAAACTCCTGGGACATAATCAACACAGAAGAAAACTAAGGTGACGACAGCACACAAACAGGAAGGGAAAACAAACTTGTATGAGACAAAAAAGGACACCAGGGGGAACCAACACCTAACAAAACACATAATTGAGTACAAACACAAGGGGAGGCCATAACATAACATAACACATGAATAATCCAACCCATAAATGTATAACAAGTCCATTGAAAGGTTTGACATCGCAGCCCTCCCTGGGCCGGATGTGACACTGGGTACCCCTTAGTTTCAAGTAAGCTCACGAAAATGCTTGGTTTTAAGGGGTATCTACCTCTTTCCTTTAGCCCTACCCCTCGATCAAAATGATTTGGGATAGCCCTTACTCTCACATGAACGTGCAAAACTAGGGGAAGGGGTAAGACAGAGAATTGGGATTCACCCAAAGTCATAGATCTTTTAGTTCAGCTCATGATAAATAGGGGAAAAAAAGGTGTTGCGTTTATATTTTTGTTCAGTGTATGTTCATATTTTATGTAATTCGGTTTTTAAAATTTGTTCTGTACAATAGTATTTGACACTCATACATTTCAGTTTTGCAAAATAGTTCCCCCAGAATGTAATTTAATGCGATTTTGGGCTGGTTTCTTAATAGCTTATAGCAATGCCAGATGTGAATATCTTAGTTTAAAAAGCCATTGTATTGTAGCATTGTTACCCCTATAAGATCATGTGAGCTTTTATAACCTTATAGAGTAAAATGTCTTATCTTGTTACAAAATATTGACAAGCATCAACATTCAAGTTTCTCATTCTTTTTATGTGGTTTGTATGTTAAATCTATTACAATTATAAGTACCTGATTACACAAATGGGCCCATACATAATACATTTATTTCAGCCTAGAACAAATGATGTACAATAATGATCTCGCAAGAGGCAAAATATATTTTTGGGGTTTGGAATTCAAAGAAAGTATGGAACAAGGCAGACATCAAACGAGCACACTTGACAACTTCACAGATAAATCAGCAAACAGAACATACATTGAAACAAAGCCCATCAAGACATAATAGTCCACCTACAAGAGATTATGACAAGCAATAATAAGTGCTGACAACAGCACAAAAGACATAATATGCAGAGACAAAGCCCGTCACATAACAAGGGACGTCACATGACTGAAAAAGCATTAGAGTCTACAATAGCAGCTCAGGCTATTTATTTATTATTTATCCCGGCAAGTTAACTGAAAAAATATTCTTATTTCCAGCAACAACATGGGAAATATGTACAGGGCCAGGAGAGGGAATGAAGGAGCCAATTAAAAGTTGGGGATTATTAGGTTGCCTTTGGAAATATGGCCAGGACATCAGGGTTAAAAGTGTTACTTTTGAAAGTCCCATTGGACATTCAGTGACAACAGAGAATCATGACACCCATTTGTAAGGTGCCATCCTACACAGAGCAGATTGCCCTTCACTGCCCTGGGGCATTGGGATTTGACCTTTAGATGGGAGGAGTGCTCCTTAATGGTACTCCAACACCACTTTCAGCAACAGTTGGTCTCCCATCCAGGGATTGAATAGGCCTGACCCTGCTTAGCAGAGTTAAACCAGCAGTTGGATTCAGCCCAATTGTAAATGAATATGCCCGAGACCCTGAATCTGGGATAGAGACAATGCTTAAGAGACGTTTGAAGATCAATCCCATTCCTAGCTGCAGTGAACTGAAAAGAGGAGCAAAGCAGGTATGTGCATATTTTAGGGAGCTTTTACTGAACGAATCTAAAGACTGCCATATGGTGATTGCATTAAAATGGAAAAGGGGCATTCTTCTCACCAACCAAATTATCTTTTAGAGGTGTTAAGAACAAGGTTAAGTAAGAAAAAGCACACTGGATGCTAAAAAGGCTTTCACTTAAAGCTTTCAACATAAAATTTGGACAGGGGCCAACCAAGTACAAACAGGTATAATTTTCATGTAAGTGGATGAGTTAGCTTCATGCTGCTTGAATATATTGATGATGTAAATGAATGGGGCCAAGGATTGAGCCATGAGGCAATGTGTTGTTGACAGGCAAAGATTTAACACCTTGCACTGAGAGAAGGAATTAACAAACCAGGTGAGAAATAATACCATAGATATCAATTAAATAAGTATGTACATTGCTAGTTAACCCTTTTTTTTTAAGTCATAGAAAGGCTCTGCAATGATAGCCCAGAAAAGAGAAAAGAAAAGACCAGGTCAGCCAAGGAAAACAACAGCATTTGGTGAACAGAGAATGACCAAAGCTGCGAAGAATAGCAGCAAAAGTATGGTGAGAAACAATAAATTCTCTTATTCTTAGTTGGTAAAACATTTGTGTTGAGACTGCCAAAATTCAAAAGTGAAATCTATACTCCTGCCACATAGTCACCTTTGAATCATATTTTCATGTACCTTCAGTGGACAGCAAAAATAGCAATTTGGACTTTACTGTCCTAATACGTATGGAGGTTAATGTAGGTCCTGTTTAAAGAGCTAATTTAGTAACTGTGATTCAGTGACTGCCTGTGTATGCAAACTAAACTCAGAAAAATATAAATCTATTAATACGGCAAATTGCTATCTCACAACTGTGAGATGCCTAAAACAGAGCTACAGGGAGACAGGAAGGATAGCTGACTGTCCTTGCAGTGGCAAACCAGGTGTAACAACACCTGCACAGTATACATCCGCTACATCCGAACATCGCACTGGCGGGACAGATGCAGGACGGCAACAACAACTGCCTGAGTTACATCAGGAAGGCAAAATCCATCCATCATTGCTCAGACTCTCTGCAATATGCTAAGAGAAGCAGGAATGAGGGCCTGTAAGCCTGTTGTAAAGCAGGCCCTCACCAGACATCCCCGGCAACAACGTTGCCTATGGGCACAAATCCACCTTCACTCGACCAGAAAGGACTGGCAAAAAGTGCTCTTCAATGACGAGTCGTGGTTTTGTCTCACCAGGGTGATGTTTGGACTCACGTTTAAAATTGAAGGAATGAGCATTACTTCGAGGCCTGTACTAGCCTGTGTGTCACAGCATCATTGGACTGAACTGCTTGTTGTCACTGCAGGCAATATCAATGCTGTGCTTTACAGAGAAGACATCCTCCTCCCTCATGTGGTAACCTTCCTGCAGGCTCATCCTGACATGACCCTCCAGCATGACAATACCACTGGCCATACTGCACATTATATGCATAATTTCCTGCAAGACAGGAATGTCAGTGTTCTGCCTTGGCCAACAAAGAGCCTGGATCTCAATCCCATTGAACGTTGGTGGAAGAGTGGGGTAACATCTCACAGCCAAAACTGGCAAATGTGGTGCAGTTCATGAGGAGATGCACTGCAGTACTTATTGCAACTGGTGGCCACACCAGATGCTGACTGTTACTTTTGATTTTCCACATCTGTGGAACTTGTTCAGTTCATGTCTTGTTGAGTCCTTTTACATGTATTCATACAATTATTTACAAATGTTCTGTTAGCTTAAATTTATAGCAGTTGAAAATGAGAGGACATTTCTTTTATTGCTGATTATATTTAAATTATTATTTATTAAGGGGATCTTGTTTAAGCCAACAAATTTAACAGCAGCAAAGCTCTGACCTCTGGTTTTCTAGTAAATTGTTAAAGCTACAGTAGGTAAAACGGTGAAATAAATTGAAATGTGAGAAACAGCGCCCCCATTCCCCCCCCCTCCCCCTCTTCTCCCCCCACTGCTCGAGTTTGATTGACAGCTGGGTCTTTCTCACCTAAAAACATGCACGCGCTGCAAGGTGCTGGGATTATTCACACAGTTTATACTCACAGCGAACAGAAAATTCTT
>JACXGM010027677.1:0-14460 GCA_016801145.1 Umbra pygmaea | reverse complement strand
TTAATACAGCCGCTATCCAGTTAATACAGTCACTAACCAGTTAATTCAGCCACTAACCAGTTAATTCAGCTACTAACCAGTTAATTCAGCTTCTAACCAGTTAATTCAGCTACTAACCAGTTAATACAGTCACTAAACAGTTAATACAGTCACTAAACAGTTAATACAGTCACTAAACAGTTAATACAGTCACTAAACAGTTAATACAGTCACTAAACAGTTAATACAGTCACTAAACACTTAATACAGTCACTAAAACACTTAATACAGTCGCTAAACCCTGAATACAGACGCTAACCACTGAATACAGTCGCTAACCACTGAATACAGTCACTAACCAGTTAATACAGTCACTAACCACTTACTAAAGTCACTAACCACTTACTAAAGTCACTAACCACTTAATACAGTCACTAACCAGTTGTTTACAGTTACTAACCATTAATACAGTTATTAAACAGTTAATACAGACTCTACTAACCGGTAATAGAGTCACCAGTTAACACAGTCTAACCAGTTAACACTAACCAGTTATATACAGTCACTAACCAGTTAATATACTGTCACTATCTAGTAAATACAGTCATGAACCAGTTTATACAGTCACTAACCAATTAATACAGTCACTAACCAATTAATACTGTCACTATCCAGTTAATACAGTCTCTAACCAATTAATCTAGTCACTAAACAGTTAATACAGTCTCTAACCAATTAATCTAGTCACTAACCAGTTAACGCAGTCAATAACCAATTAACACAGTCACTAACCAGTTAACACAGTCACTAACCAGTTAACACAGTCAGTAACCAGTTAACATAGTCACTAACCAGTTAAATAGTTAGCAGGGGCGTTGGACTGGGGGTAAAACCAATACTGATTAACAGGGCCCAAGGAGAGAGCCCTTGAAAAGTCTGGAATATATTTTATATATATAACATTGGGGCCCATCAGGACTGCCTATGCATATGGTCCAGGATCTTTTGCTACGCCCCTGACAGTCACTAACCACTTAACACAGTTACAAGCATTGAAACCCATCAGGATGAACTCTACTGTACCTGAAGTGACTAAAGTGTATTTCCTCCACAGAACAAAGTCAACCAGTGACACCAGAAAGAGTCCACTCACCTGCCTGGAAGTGGGTTTTCCTCGGAAGAACTCATGGTTCAGTGAACTGTGGGATGGCTTAAACTTGGGCTGCAGGAAGATGCAGCCATTGGCTATGGCCTCTAAAGGGGCCGGCCCCTCGTATGGAAAGCCAAAACCAATAAATAGCTTGTTTGAGAGCAGACAAAGAAGGGCAAGATTAACAAAAGTGAAACTACTTGTGGGGATATACAACACCAATCCAAAGAAATTGGGATGGTATGGGAATTGCAAATTAACAAACAAAGAGCGATCTGAAATTTTAATTCACCCTGCACTATATTGCAACCACATTATTAACACATTGGGCCCTATCGTACACTCAGCGCAATTGACTTTTTACACAAACGCATGTATCATTCCTATCTTGCACCTGACGCATATGGGACTTTTCCCTCCACAGACGCGCGTCGGTAAATTAGGGAATGAATTTGCGTTTGTTGGGCGGTTCAGCGAAAAGAAGAGGCGTGTTCCGGCGCAAATGTTGCCTGGTGCTATCTTGAAGTTCCCGAAAACAATTCCGCCACTGACCAGGAAAAACCTGGTTAAAAGTCATTGGCGTGTTATTCATATGCTATTTTAAGGGCGCATGCTTAACCATAATGTAGCGTGAGCACAACGCGCATACACTTTGCTCCTCTCATCTACACAAATGCAGCAGTTTTTTATTATTGCAATACGTAATTAGAAGGGAAAATATTACCACACGAGGGAAGTCATGGTGGTGTCCGAAAATGTAAAAAAAATAGGTATACATCTAGTGTACACATTTACTTAAATTATTCAGAATGAATTATTTGCACTGATATACATCAACCTCAAGGGAACCCATTCAATCAAGTCATTTTCAATGCTAATAGTAAAATCACCCATGTCTGCGAATTACTCACGACTCATTTATGGCAACTTTGCCATGAGGAATCCTCCCTTAGATGGGTGGCTGTGAAGGGGACAACGGCTATCCGTTAAATACATGGTTAATGATGACACATTTTATGATCCCAGCAAGTGCGCAAAATGCTGTTTAATCTAAAACACACACAAACATGCAGTGTAGCCTAATTGAACTGAAAATGCACGTCAGGTGTTTGGGTAGAACAGGTACACTACTCAAGTTGCAGCATTCTTTGTGGTTTGTTGTGTTTTACACAACATTTCCATTAATCATGGATGTGTTGATGACATTAATAAGGAAATATTAGAGAACTTCAGGAGACGTGATGTTGAAATGCATGTGCCGTTGCAACTTAACCCAAATGCCCAGAAATACAGAACGGGAAAGGAAAGCTTATTTGACACAAGAATAATCTGGGTTTTGTTAGACTACATTGCAAAAATATTACAATGCATTCATAACCTCGTGATTTAGTGAGAGTGAGTCCAAAACATCGGAAAGTAGGCTGTCTTGTGACATTTCTTTATTTACATTTTGTAAAAAGAAAAACCAATAGCAATCCGCCGTTATAATAGCAATCCGCCATGGAACAAGCGCGCCTGCTCTTAAAGGGAATGTGAGATGACGCTCTGATTGGTTTATTGCACGTTACGCCCAAACCACACCTATGACTAATGAAGCTACTTCAGACCTACCCATTTTAGATTTGCGTCGGGCGCAAGAGTCATTTATCCCGCCGGTAAAATAGCAGTAGCGCCCGGTACCCTCCCACAATGTCACTTGCGTTTCGCGTTTGATACTTGCGTTTCAGATCGTTAAAATAGGGCCCATTATGTGATGTTTTACTTTGATAATTTAATTGAAATATGTAAATATACGCTAAAATAAAATCCGATGACTGCAACACATCAATGTTTACCATTGTTTAACATCTCATTTTCTATTAATAACACTTGTTAAGAATTTGGGCACTAAAGACACCAGTTGGGTCAGTTTAGCAAGCAGATTTTCCCCCATTCATTATGCATGTCCTCAGCTGTGCAGCTGTACTGTACTCCAACTCTGTTGCCTTATAATGCGCCACACATTCTCAATCGTAAACAGGTCAGGACTGCAGGCAGGCCATGCTAGCACCCGAACTCTCTACTTAAGCAACCATGTGCTTGTAATCCGGGCAGAATGTGTTTTGGTGGAAAACGCAGGGACGTCCCTGGAAGAGACGAAAACTGAATTGCAGCATATGTTGCTCCAAAATGTGTGTGTATATATATATATATATATATGTGTATATATATATATATATGTAAATGTATTTGTGCATTAATGGTGCCCTCACAAATGTGCAAGTTACCCATGCCGTGTCAGGAATACTTCTTTGTCAGTCAACACCATTCACCGCTGCATCCACAGATACAAGTTAAGGCTTTACTATGCAAAGCAGAAGCCATACATCAACACTGACCAGAAGCACCTCTGACTTCTCTGGGCTCAATCTCATCAGAGATGGACATTAGCACAGTGGAATCATGTTTTGTAGTCCGACGAGACAAAGAGGAGAAATACCATCCAAGCTGTTAGGAATAATCTGTGAGGGTACCAATAATGCAGAAATATATTTACACATTTTGGAGCAACATATGCTGCCATCCAGATGTCATATTATCCAGCAGGACAACACCAAACCAGTCCTGACCTGTTTATGATTGAAAATGTGTGGCGCATTATGAAGTGAAAAATAATGCAATGAAGGCCACGTAAAGTTGTACAGCTGAGGATGACTTGGGGAAGATTCTGCTTGCTAAACTGATTTTTTTTGGCGTGTGTTGCAGTTTATCAGAATTGAAATGAGTGTATACATTTCATATTAAATTTACAAAGTAAAACATCACATACTGTGTTAATAATGTGTTTTCAATAATAGTGCAGGGTGAATTGAATTTTGAAATGACTTTTTCTTTCATTTTCCATATTGTCCCATCTTTTTCAGAACTGGGTTTGTACTTAAAGTACTGTATAAAATAAGTATTGAAACCAGAAAGCCAAAGACACCCTACCTTGGCTTTTCTGAGCAGCTGTTGCAACTCCTGTTGGGGCAGCAGACCATGGTTCTTGACAAAAGCAGGCACCTCTGGAGGGCGCTGTGCCTCATAGTAGACAGTACCATGGATCTCCATATAGCGGTGCAGAATGGCCAAGAACTTCTCCTTACCCTGTGAGAGATGGGAACAGGTTGGTCATTGTAACAGCAAAAATGTATCATACAATGTGTTGTCAGTCTATCCACCCCAGAATATACAGTCAGCCAAACAGTCATATAGCTATTTAAAGCTAGCCATATGTTGCAAAGCTAACAATGCCAAAGGGCCTGACAGCAATAATGCACCACCAAGATGCTAATCTTCATATTTATGACCTGTCATAGGATTATTATTTTATCTAAGTTAATGATATGTGTCAATTTCTGCGGAACATGTGAGGTAGCTAACATGACAAAACAGAAAAGAGAACCCAGGTATGTTCGGGGACTTGTTGATTATGTGCCATATTGGCAGTGTATAATGAATGACCGCCAAGAAAAGGAATTTCACAAACGAGCTCCTGGACTGTAATCTTACCACAACGCATGTTAATGAACTCTATATTAAAAAGGTTTGAATTTTTAGTTATTATTCTTGAGCGCCATGCATTTTTCCAGTCAGTGTTGAACCACAGTCATGACTCAAACTTTCTTGTTTGACTGCTTGTTTTCAGGTACAAATGTGGTGATAAGTGGATAAAGTAACTAACTAGCCATGACTTGTCTTTTGTGATTGATTGAATATTTATCAGAATTGCCAAAGGCTTTGAAGTCCAGCTAGCAGTGGATCTATGTCTGTTGAAGTAAAAATTTAACAACTCTGCCACCACTTGGCAGGCTACTTCTTGCAGCCAATCAGTAGTTGCCACTGCCCCCTGGAGAGCAGCTGATAGGCTCAAGGGAACAGACACATGAGTAACTGACTGTGACTAAGAGCAGCAGGGTGGCTATCCTCTGGTGCGTACATCCTGCCATAACCAATTAGACCGGTGAGTTCTATACTGGGCGACAGAAGCACCAGAACTAAATTATATTAGAATGACTAGAAAGTGTTCAGAGTAACCAAGCACGACGTTCACCTTGGGTATAATTGCACACTGGTCACAGATCATAGAGACAGAAGGGCGGATGAGCAGACCTGCTCTTATCACTAATGAATATAACAAGGCTACACCATTAGCAATTAAAAGCAATCACCCATACAAAACTGACCTGTGGTATTACTAAACAAATACACAATATGTAAAAAAAGAAAACACCACATTCACATGTATTGTCCTAGAGGATGCTTGGTCAAATTTGTAAATTTTTCTTTGATGATACTCAATGAATCTAAAGAATACAATTATTTATTTCCCCAGTCAACAATGTCATCTACTGTATTAATCACTTACGATTCACAATGTACTGTAGAAAATGTTTCATGATGAGTAATTAATATCAATGCATCAATAATGCATTTCTGTCAGTTTTAATTTACATACAGTGGGGAGCTTGTTGCGTGACATGCTCACACCCTAGAACAAACTCAATGCATGCATGAGTGGCGCATGGAAAAAGGTATAAATGCATGCATGCATTTACTCAGTATTTGAACCTTTACTTAACCAGGTAAGTCAAATGAGAAAACACTTCATTTGCAATGAGAACCCGGTCAAGTGCATAAAGAGTCCGTGACCACACTGTCACTGATAAATATAAATAAAACACCACTTACTAAGGAATAGTTTAGAAATCAACTATTTACATGACATGAAGTGATACATACAAAATGTTTGTGTCAGCCAGGTCACTTCTGATTTAAAAGCATGCAGTTATAGGTCAAGGAAATCATGTATGCTACAGAATCTACTTTGAACAAGAGGATGTACACAAGATATTATCTCTGCACGAACTCGGATAAAGGTGTTATTGACAACAAGTGCAACGTTATTGATGTATACCGATAATAAGCGTCGGCCTGAGAATCAAAGTCATGCAATGAAAAAGCTGGTGGATTTGACAGCATGCCCTCTGGGAAAAAAATAGTTTTTAAGCTAGGTTAACCTCTCCAGTCAACTCATTGGATTTCATAAGTGTAGCGAATTACATGGGGCATTCAAACATAAACACCCAGCAAAAAGTAAAAATAAAAAGCTACAGTACATATACATTTTTGAAAAAGTACAAAAACACAATGTTAATTTCCTTGTCAAATTATGAAGCAAGTTATATAAAAGTCCATGAATGTTTCATGTATGTCTTGACCTGCTAAAGTGTTACTAGTTTGCCACTATGGGGTATTTATTGTCCTACCTCCATTTCCAAACCACTTTGCAGACAATGTATACTGTAGGTTTTTGTACTGTGTCTCTGTTTTGTTTATTCTATGTGAAACTCTGTGTTTGTGCTTTTTCTTGGCCAGGTCGCCATCGCAAATGAGAATCAGTTCTCAATCAGCCTACCTGGTTGAATTAAGATGTAATATTTAAAAAAGAAAATAACTTCATAATCTAAATTTACAGCATTTAGCCTTCTCTCCGTAGAAGAACAACTTTGTTATGTCATTGGAGATGATTATTATAAAAGTGCAATTTTCTTTTAATTAATCTATAATTACAGCTGACATTTTGACTATTGATGTTCATAAGGCAGGAGTGTATTGATCAGATGGAAAGGGCAATGGATGTACAGCAGACAGAAGGGCCTCAACACTAACTCGTCAAGGCTCTTTATGAGACCTCCAGTATTTTCATCCATGTGTCAGACCTAGATTAATATGATTCACACAATAAAAACCTATTTTCCTGTGTCTAGAGAGATCATTCTCATTATTAATCTGCATAGAACAAATGTGCAGGAAAAAAACAGATACAGTCTAGATGGTTCAATGTAGAACCAATTGCTGGACGGGTTTTGAAATTCAGTTGTTGAGGAACTGCAGGAATACTAACTTGGAGCTGGAGGAGATCCATCAGCACGCATGGAGACAGGAGAAGACATCATGTGGGAGGAACAAAAAAAAGAGACGGTAAGTGGGGATGACAAAATGGTTGTAATTTTGGTGTCCATGTAGAGACACAGATGCAGAACTACACAGAGCTGACAGCCACCTGAACCTGAGAACAGGAGTCTGCCAGCAGTAGTGAGGTGTAGACACAGTTGTGAGGGAGGCCCACAGATGCCAATCTCTCACATTCAGGAATGGTATACATTGCACAGTGTACCTCATGCTGTTCAGAGCCAGGGGAAATTTGAAAGGTGTTGACAGAAAACCAACACAGCCGATTAAATTGTACCTTACCACGGGGAGGCTATTAAACATCAAAGAAGTGATGCCTTTTCTAGCAGCTTGGAGGCAGAGTTTAAACTAAACAGAAACACTTTCCACTGCCATCACACAGCTCTGGGTGAACATGCATGTCTAGTTGAAGGATTATGCTTGGCAGAAATGAGAGTATTACTTACTTACTTTTTTCAGCTTGTCTGTGTGTTAATCATGTAATTGTTGACTGTTGTCCTAAAACACTGAGATTCCATCTTGAATGAGTGAAAGCAGTCTAGGCTAGTGGCAACATATGTTGATATCTTCCAGACAGGAGTAGGTGATAGGTGTCAATGGTACTTTGTTTGACAAACATCTCAGCAATACTTTGTTTGAGCTTGAGCTCTAAACCATGAATCACCTTCCACACGCTGGCCTCGTTGAGCTCTAAACCATGAATCACCTTCCACATGCTGGCCTCTTTGAGCTCTAAAGCATGAATCACCTTCCACATGCTGGCCTCTTTCAGCTCTAAACCATGAATCACTTTCCACATGTTGGCCTCTTTCAGCTCTAAACCATGAATCATCTTCCACCTGCTGGCCTCTGAGCTCTAAATCATGAATCACCTTCCACATGCTGGCCTCTTTCAGCTCTAAACCATGAACCACCTTCCACAAGCTGGCCTCTGAGCTCTAAACCATGAATCACCTTCCACATGTTGGCCTCTTTCAGCTCTAAACCATGAATCACCTTCCACATGTTGGCCTCTTTGAGCTCTAAACCATGAATCACCTTCCACATGTTGGCCTCTTTGAGCTCTAAACCATGAATCACCTTCCACATGTTGGCCTCTTTGAGCTCTAAACCATGAATCACCTTCCACATGCTGGCCTCTTTGCCGTAGACCACAGCCATATTGTCCACCTTGTTCATTTGGATGCTCAGCCTCTCGGTGTCGTTCATTTCCTCTGCCACAAAGCCCATGAAGGAGTTGTCTGGAGTGTGTGCTGTGATGGATGGACAAACATTGCAACGTGTTAACGCTGATATGTCAAAGAGAAATACTATACAGTACAAAGTCTTGACATTAGGTCTTAAAGTAAACTCACTTGCATGTGTAACATTTTGTATACACAATAAGATAGAAAATACAAAATGGGATTGTTGAAGGAATAGCTCTAACTTGATGGCACTTTGGGTGGCTCACCACAGAAGATTTACTCCATAAAGCATTAATCTAAACAAGTATTTCCAGTACACATGAATAACAAAAAAGTCAATGGTTACAGCATGTCAAGTTTTGATCTGAGAGTCCAATATATTCAACTTGTCTTTGTTCCTATTTCAAACCTGAGATGAAAGCTGATATCTGCTCAGCCTGGTTTGCCATAATCACGTGTGCATTTTCAAAACCGCAGGAATGCCACATAAGCCATGCTTTCTAAGTTAATTGGTGCATAAGCACAGGAGATGTATCCTTTCTCTGTCCACTGATGTCTGTTGAATGTCAGAGCTCCATGTGAATGTGTCTGTGAGTGTGTGTGTCTGTGTGTGTATGTATGTACTGCATGTGATTGCCACAACCAGAAAAAGATAGAGATGATATGTGCTGCTAAGATGTAAAGTGGTGGCATTATAATTTCTCTCCTATATTTATTCATATGACCTAAAACATCATATTTTCACACAAGTCCTAAACGTAGATAAAGAGAACCCAATTAAACAAATGAGACAAAAAATGTGATACTTGATCATTTATTGATTGTGGAAAATATGATATTATTACATATCTTTGATTGGCAAAAGTATGTGAACCTTTGAGTTCAGTACCTGGTGTGACACCCCCCCCCCCCCCCCCCCATGTGCAGCAATAACTGCATGTAGAGGTTTCCGATAACTGTTCATCAGTCCTGCACATCGGCTTGGAGGAATTTTTGCCCAATCCTCCAAACAGAACAGCTTCAACTCTGGGATGTTGGTGGGTTTCCTTAAATGAACTGCTCGCTTCTGGTCCTTCCACAACATTTACACTTATTTTAAAGATTTCACAGAACAAAGAACAGTAAGGATACTGTGTCCTGCAATATGTAAATACATTTTTACTATTTTCATCCCCCCCAACATAACCCCTGACCCTCCCACCCCCCGCTGAACATCTCGACCATCCCACCTCCCCCAAACCTCCATCCCATGCCAAAGACCTAGACAAACTGACAACACATTTTTTTGGGATCTTGACAGATTCAGCATTATTGAAAAGCTGGTAGCTGCCATTGATTGAAAACTGTAATGTTTGTAGACTTTTTCTTTCTTTGTTGTTTGATATGTAAAAAGATATATAAAGTTAGTGAGGTTTACTCAGTTTTTGGAAATAGTATAAACAAATCAGAATGGCGCTTCCACACAGGCAACCTTGTTACTCACATCTCAAACCGGAAGACCCCTACCACAACATTTCAATCAGTCAGGAATTTCACATGGCCTTAATCATTTAAACATTTACTTTATTTATCCATTCTTTGGTAGAATGACTTAGGGTTAGGGTTGTTTTCTTGCTGCATGACACACCTTCTCTTCAGATTAAGTTCATGGACAGATCTCCTGACATTTACCTTTTAGAATTCACTGGTATCAATGATAGCAAGCCGTTCTGGTCCAGATGCAGCAAAACAGGCCCAAACCATGACACTACCACCACCACCACCACCACATTTCACAGATGGAAAAGGTTTTTATGCTGGAATGAGGTGTTTATTCCTTTAGCCAAACAAAATGACTCTAATTTAAAAAACAAGTGGCTTTCTCCTTGCAACTCTGCCATGGACGCCATTGTTGTTCGGTGTTTTCCTGATGGTTGACTCATGAACATTGACATTAGCCATGTGAGAGAGGCCTTTAGTTGTTTAGAAGTTACCCTTGTTTATTTTGTGACCTCGCAGACTATTACTTGTCTTGCTCTTGGAATGATCTTTTTTAGTATACCAATCCTGGGTAGGGACACAATCTGTCTGACTGTGGATTGTGGAATCCAAACACTTTAGAGACTTTTCTCAACTGATTAACTCTTTTCCTAAGATCCTCAGACATCTCCTTTGTTCATGCCATTGTACACTTTCGAAAACATGTGCTGTAAAAATCAGACTTTGATAGATCCCTGATCTTTAAATAAATCAGGGTACCCACACACATCTGATTTTCTGACCATTGAGTGATGAAACACCTGGCTGTAATTTCACCTTCAAATTAACTGCTTATCCTAGAGCAGGGTTCAGCAACTCCGGTCCTGGAGGGCCGAAACACTTCTGATTTTTGGTTTCTCTTTTTAATAAGGGACTGGTTTATACCTGGGAAAGCAGGTGATTGCAATTAACTACTAGGTAAAATAAAATAAAGTGTTTCGGCCCTCCAGGACCGGAGTTGCCTACCCCTGTCCTAGAGGTTCACATATTTATGCTAAACACAGGTATGTAGATATGGCTCATTTTCCTAAATAAATGACCAGGTATAATATTTTTGTTTAATTGGGTTCTCTACCCATTTTTAGGACTTCAGATATGTTTGCAGAAATACAGAACATTCTAAAAGTTCAGAAACTTTCAAACATTACTGTAATTTGTATCTCCAGGCAGATGTTTGTTGAAACAAACAAGCACTTCTAACCATCTTTTTCCAAACACTTATGAACCCTTGTTGGTCTAATGTTTTGGTAACTGGTTCATACAATTATCCTGCGTTCCAAATTATTATGCAAATTATATTTTTATAATTGTATACTTTTGCATAAGACTGTACTTTGCCAAGGTCATTTTCACACCTTCAGGAAACCTAAAGGGGCCCACCAGCTCTCTACCCATGATTTGGCCAAAACCATGACTTCGCCACCTCCTTGCTGACATCACAGCCTTATTGTGACATGGTGGCCATCCACCAACCATCCACTACTACATCCATCTGGACCATCCAGGGTTGCACGGCACTCATCAGTAAACAAGACTGTTTGAAAATGAGTCTTCATGTACTTCTGGGTCCACTGCAACCGTTTCTGCTTGTGAGCATTGGTTGGGGGTGGCCGAATAGTAGGTTTATGCACAACTGCAAGCCCCTGGAGGATCCTACACCTTGAGGTTCGCGGGACTCGAAAGGCACCAGCAGCTTCAGACACTGAATTGTAATAATAACTCAATTAATTTGTCTGGCAGTAAACTTCCTCATTATGCCTTTATCTGCACAAACCCATCTGTGCTCTGAATCAGCCACACATTTCTTCACAGTACGATGATCACACTTAGGTTTTTGTGAAATATCTAATGTTTTCATACCTTGTCCAAGACATTGCACTATTTTACACTTTTCTGCATTAGGCTTAATTAGGCTTACCTGGCAAAATAATTATCACAGGTGTCTCAGATTGATTTCAGTGACCAAAGAGCTCAGAGACACAATATCATCCATTCATTTGATTGAAAAAAATTGAACGTTTCGGACAATTCCAATTTGTATAATAATTTGAGGCTTGCCCCACTCTTATGATGACAAGTATTGTATCAAATTGACATATAGCCACATGTTTTTGTAAACACAAAGGTATTAGTAAACAACAGTCGTGGGTTTTACATTTCAAAAAACATAGTAGCCTATATTGCCTAACTTGGATTTCTCAGACCAGTCTGGATATTTTAGTTTTATCTGAAATTTGTTTATCAAAGAAAACAATTGCTTTAGATGGGAATAATGTCTTTAGAGCTGATGATGAGGGGTGGTGGTATTGTGATCCTTGTTAAAAATTACCATTAAATTGCACTGATAAAAACTGTCTCCATTCTTAATCAATTTGAATTGTTAGCTTTAAGTCCCACATGAAGTGTCATCTCTAAAATTATAGTTGATTGAGTATACAGTATTGCATCCACCTTCTGGATAGAAAAATATGCTTTGCTATTGAACTGAATTGTTAGCTACTTTTTTATCTACTGAGTTGTTATCTTAGGAGATTTTAACTTGAATTATTATACACAGGACTCAGTCAGTATTAAAGATTTTTGTACTGATGTAAATCTGATGCAATTAATCACCAAGGCCTAATCTGAAAGTGCCTACAAAGTCCACATTGATAGTGTAGTGGAAATAATGTTTACAGGACCAAATATGACTCATACAACAGCTGGCTTCCTCTCACACCTCATCCAACACCGCAAATAGCTTTTTTGCAGAAAAAATATGTTTTGGAATGTTGCATTGTATGACTTCAACAATCGACTTGTGTGGACTTCACTGGAAAATGGGAAATAAACAGAGGTATGTACGCAAACTTATTTGTTCAAACTCGCTGTTTTCATTATAAGGAATCAGTGCAAATGGATATATACTAGTAATTACATTTTGAACATGTTTAGTGGCTCAAAGCACATTTTTTAACTTACCCCGTAAATGCGAAATGGTTTTATACTGGCAACAAAAGGTAAAAACGGTTTTGGCAATACAGATTGTTTGAGTATTTAACGCTACGGACAGCACTTCCGATTTGCAAACAACAGAGCTACGTTTTGAAATCACCCGGAATTCTCCTTTAAGCATGACCTTTTTAGATGTTTATCTTCATGTGTATTGTTATTACTATGCAAGTGTTTTTATGTGTAATTATGTTATTTATTTTTCAACAATTGTATATTTTTGTGTTTTATTTTTGGGTGGTGTTTTTATAGTAATGTATTCACAGTAGGGCACAACTGGTCCCAGCTTGTTTTCCCATAGAAATAAAATGGATGGAAAGGACATTCCAATATAAATCAATGTAGCAGAATGGTCAGAGCGGCAGCCATTTTTATGTGTACCATTCCATTGCAAAGATCTAGCAGCCTACTTCCACATTAAACCAATGTGTGTTGTCACCATGACAACTAACCACAATCGCCATTTTGTTGTGTACTAATTGAAAGACCATGCCAAGCAGTTCAATGGCCTTTCTATCCATTCTATTTCTATGTGTTTTCCCAGTATAAATAAAGGTTAATTATAATGATAACAATAAGCCTTCATTGGGGTTTGTAGTATATTGACAGCACACCATGGTTAAGTGATGTATCTATGCATCCTGTGATTCTCCGTGCAGCAAATCCATATACCAAAGCATTGCAGCACATCCATATACCAAAGTATTTAGCCAATCTGCATTAAGAATTCTCTGTTCTTAAGCATGTTATAACATGGATATACCACTGCATACATTTCCACTGCTTTAATTGTGTTGGTAACTGGTTGATGATAGCGAAAATCCATAGTTGGTGTTTACCAGTGGTGTTTTCATGAGTTATGTCAAATAACAGCTCTTAGGCATGGTATATTGGCCATATACTAACCCCCCTGTGCATTTTTGCCTCAATAACATTGGTGTCCACTCACGGAACATCGTCATATACTGTCTGCAGTTGAGGTTCCAGTATCCCCAGTTGGTTCTGTAGCCGTGCATGGTGGCGTAGTCCTCATGGTTGTAGACTGGCTCTGTGCCAAACGTGTCAATCACACGGATGTGACACCTGAGGGAGGAGTTAAGAGAATGAGCGGATGCTGTGTGTCAAATACCAGAATATACACTCTTACAACTGAAGGTGCCTGGAAGAACCTTTTGGGTTACAATGTCATCTATCATGAGGCACCACAAATAATAATGACTTGGTATTTATGATGAAAAATCAGTCAGTCGGCAGTCATTTTGACCTCTGGAACATGAACCATGTCTAACATGCAGTGCTATGGGAGCACAGCCCAACCCAGTAGTAGAAATGTCTCCTGATATGTAACCTTGCCCATAAAGCAGTCAGCGGATTATGGATGTCAAGGTACCTTTCCTCTCCCTTAGCTATAACACCCGACAGGTAAAGGGGAACATATTTTAAATCACATGCTTCTTTAGAACAACGCCCAGCCATTACTCAACACAAGGGAGATCAATGGAGAGGAGAGAGAACGGCTGCTCTAAGCTATAACTCACAGCCAATGGTGTAGGAGCAGGTGAGGACAGCGGGGACATGTCCCCTCAATATTAGTAGCAGGTAATGTGATCCCCCTCAATATTAGGAGCAGGTAATGTGATC
>JACXGM010027676.1:0-14385 GCA_016801145.1 Umbra pygmaea | reverse complement strand
TTCAATTTTGACTGTATTTTCTATCTTTCTTCCTTACTCTACAATCTGTGTAATTCTTGTGTATTTGTATTCATGTGTAACTATGTCTGTACTTGCACCTTTTTGCTTTATCTTGGCCAGGTCGCCGTTTTAAATGAGAAATTGTTCTCAACGTGCCCACCTGGTTAAATAAAGGTTAAATAAAAAAAATAAAAATAAACTTGTTCGAATCAACTATTGCATCTGTTTTAAGTGATTTGAATGTTTCTTTTTTGTTAAAAAACGATCAAATAATTACACTCGAAGCCTTCATATCTAAAAAAAAGATTTTGTCGCAGTCTTGCCGACTCGACAAAAGTCTGATATATCCAATTGCGCCGAGAGGCATTTGAGTGGCGTCCGTTGGTGACGCCCCTTTGGAAATGGGCTGTGAATGAACCTTGCCCAGGCCCACTCTCAGTCAGAACTGAAAAGGGTCTGGTGTTAACCAGGCTACTGAATTTCCTAATTTCATGAAAACTAACAGGCTGACAAGGCCACTGAGCCATTCAGTCGATTGTCACCAAATGCTAGCTAGCTAGCTAACGAATTCTCCTAACGCCAGCTTCTGCACTATATGCAGCTGATCAAAATGTTCATTTTTGGAGAGTATGATCACAACTTTATGAATCGATTATTTTCTGTCACGGAGTAGCCTTGCTACTCGATGTCTAATATACAGTATGGCCTTATACTCTATATTAGATGTCCATATGGAACGTCACATTTAAATATGTAATTAACCTATATGGTCATATATTTGAAAATATTTTTAAAAAATTATATGTATATGGCCATATATTAGATTTCTGTATGGGTACTTGTCAACAATAGGAAATTTGTCTGCTATGAGTTCATCTGCTTTCTTTTTTTGCAAGTTGAACTCCACATCTTATACAACTCTGCAGCATTGCTTTAATGATTCACTTGTTAAAGCTAATTGTCTAATCCAAAAGCTGTCACTTTCATTAATAGGTTCAACTGCAGCCGGGCCTGTCATCTGTCATCAACATCTGCAGTCCTGTAGACCTAAGCTGACATACCATATTACTGGATAACCTCTTTAATATTTAGCTCAACAATAGCATTGATTGCCAGCCAAGTTTTTCTGCTATCTGTGCTAAGACTGACAAATGACAAATGACGGTTGCTACGAGATCTCTAAAGACTAGACACAAGGTTGTATTCAAATTTGGCCCTTAAAGCCAGATCCACTCCATTTCTTCATTGCATCCCTATAGGACTTACATGTATTTAGACCTGGTAAACTAGGAGGGTGAAATATCGATAAGATAGACTAGAAAACCAGCAGGCTTCGGTCCTCCTAGGGTAAGAGTTGAATACCCTTGTGCTTTTCTAATGCAAAGCATAAACTACATTTCACTCTGTATTTTTACCAAACACTGTGTTTAAACCTGCACTATGTAAGTTTTTCAAAAGCTACAAGAAATACAAAAACAATATTTTTGGACTAGTAAGTGTTAGGAACTAGCATATTGGATCCAGGGATGGAAAACGTCAACTTAAATAATACAAAATGATGCATGATCAATGCTTGGAGTGTCAGAATTTGTTGTTTTTGTTTGTCCACTCGCCTCTTTGGCCATGGACCCAAAATGTTGCCGTTTTGTTCACCGAGCCACCTGGTTATCACTTTTGCCTTCTGGCATGGTGCTCCATCATGCTGCAAAAGGCATTGGTCGTCACCAAACTGTTCTTGGATGATTGTTGCTCTCGGAGGATGTGTTGCTACCATTCTTTATTCATGGCTGTGTACTTAGGCAAAATTGAGAATGAGCCAACTCCCTAGGCTGAGAAGCAACCCCACACATGAATGGTCTCAGGATACTATACTGTTGGAATGACACAGGACTGATGGTAGCATTTTCCAGATGGCCCAAACAATCAAAAAGAGGATTCACCAGAGAAATGACTTTACCCCAGTCCTCAGCAGTCCAATCCCTGTACCTTTTGCAGAATATCAGTCTGTCCCTGATGTTTTTCCTGGAGAGAAGTGGCTTTGCTGCCCCTCTTGACACCAGGCCTTCCTCCAAAAGTCTTTGCCTCACTGTGCAAGCAGATGCACTTACACCAGCATTCTCCTGCCATTCCTGAGCATCTCTGCACTGGTGGTGACCCGATCCCCCAGCTGAATCAACTTTAGGAGATGATCCTGGTGCTTGCTGGACTTTCTTGGGCACCCTAATGCTTTTTTCACAACAATTTAACCTCTCTCCTTGAAGTTCTTGATTATTTGATAAATGTTTGATTTAGGTGCAGTCTTACTAGCAGCAATATCTTTGCCTGTGAATCCATTTGTATGCGAAGCAATAATGACAGCATGTGTTTCCTTGCAGGTAACCAGTTTCCTTGAAGCTTCCAGTCTGTTATTCTAACTCAATCAGCATGACAGAGTGATCTCCAGCCTTGTCATTGTCAACACTCTCACTTGACTTAACGAGACAATCACTGACATGATGGCAGCTGGTCTATTTGTGGTAGGGCTGAAATGCAGTGGAAATGTTTTTTGCGGGATTAAGTTCATTTTCATGGCAAAGATGGGCTTTGCAATTCATTGCAATTCATCCAATCACTCATGACATTCTGGAATATATGCAAATTTCCATCATCAACACTGAGGCAACAGACTGTCAAAATTTGTATTTGTGACGTTCTCAAACGAGGCCGGCGGTAGAAATGGGGAGGGGTGGGCTCAGCCCACTTTTTTAAAGAAAGGTTAGGAGAAATAGCACAGAGAAAAAATACCTGTATTATTTTTAACATCTGGGGCCTCATTTATAAACGTGGCGTACGCACAAAAGAAGGCGTACGCCACTCTCTATGCAATAATTTGGATTTATTAAAAGCAAACTTGACAGGAAAATGTGAATTCCTTCACGGCAACTCTGACTCATGCGTACGCACAAAAACGGGTGAAATGAGAAATGGCGACACCCCCAGCAGATGGATGAAACACATGAAACTGTCTGAAACTGCAGACCGTTGTGTAGCTAAACGAAATCGAAATACTGCCTCTCATTAATATTATGAACATTTCACAAAGCCATTTTCACAATCAACAGCCTGTGGTGAAATACAAATAAAATAAAACAAGATTGTAGCCAACGTAAATGCAAATAAAGACACATTTGCAAAAAGAACACTCAAATATGTTCTTTAATTATATTGGCATGTTATGTAATTCATCCTCATAAATAACATGGTAAACAGAACAAAATCATGTTTAAATCTGATATTCTTGTTGATGTCTTTGTCTGGCAGAGCAGAAAGACAAATAGATGATGATAGATAGATACATGTAGATAGATAGATAGATCATCAGCTACAGAATCATAATGTTCATTTATATGCGTTTATATGCGTTTATTTTATTTTATTTTTAAATGTGTTCCATCGTGACGCATGTTGCAGAAATATTTCCCATTTACAATTAGATTAATACAGACATCTGTAGATTATCAGATACAGTCAAATGGATGGTTATAAAAAGCCATTTTATCACAATGCGTATTGATTGCTGATCTTGCACTGTTAGAAGATAATAATAATAGCCTAATAGTGCATTTTATTTAGTGGCGCCTTCCATAATAACAGGATTTCTGGCGACTGGCACTTTGCAGAGGGAATTGGCTGACAGGTCAGGGTTATCTCAACCAATAAGGACGTCCATCCATCTATCCATCTTCATCCGCTTATCCGGGATCGGGTCGCGGGGGCAGCAGCTCCAGCAGGGGACCCCAAACGTCCTTTTCCCGAGCCACATTAACCAGCTCTGACTGGGGGATCCCGAGGCGTTCCCAGGCCAGGTTGGAGATATAATCTCGCCACCTAGTCCTGGGTCTTCCCCGAGGTCTCCTCCCAGCTGGACGTGCCTGGAACACCTCCCTAGGGAGGCGCCCAGGGGGCATCCTTACCAGATGCCCAAACCACCTCAACTGGCTCCTTTCAACGCAAAGGAGCACCAGCTCTACTCTGAGATCCTCACGGATGACTGAGCTTCTCACCCTATCTCTAAAAGAGACGCCCGCCACCCTCCTGAGGAAACCCATTTCGGCCGCTTGTATCCTGGATCTCGTTCTTTCGGTCATGACCCAGGATGTCTGACCACTGTTTTTTATTTCGGCCATGGTCCGACTCTCAGGCTGCGGCATTCACAGTGTCTGCTAATTTTTCCCACTCCAATGCCTTTTTGGCATTTGTAATGGCCACACTGTGCCCGCCAAACAACATTTTCCTACTCTTTTACACCTCGCCAACAATAATGTCTACTTCACATTGAGTGAAGTTTCTTTTTTTTGGTTTTCCTTTCTGTGTTTGCCATGATTTCTCAATCAATTAATATGAATTTCGGGGCGTTTCACTGACTATGGGCTATTTATTTAGAGTTGATTATGATTTACAAAGGAAAAACGGTGTAGGATGTGCGTGCGCACGGTTTTATAAATCTGAATATTTCTTTGCGTACGCACGTCCTATACTTCGTCTGTACGCCACTTCTGACGCAAATCCACCGCAAAGTTTTAGAAATGACGCCCCTGATTGGGTGGGCAGCATACAGCCCGCCTGCAAAAGTTGTCAGTCAAGTCAGGCTATCGTGTGTTTTTCTGAGCGCCCCGCCGGGTCGTCCCGGGTATCCAGTCCGTCGTGACTGAAACAAACCAGCCTTCTTTTGAGAATTGTGTCATTGATCTTAGTCTCGTTCTGCGAGGTAATTACAGTTTTTTTCAAAAGAGTCTGCTGGCTTTAAAGACAGCTTATATTGGCTTCAGTTTTTTTTGGTTTTGCTGCTACCTAAACATAAACAGTAATTCTTCCCTCACAGAACATTGGAGTTGCTGCTGATCTTCCATTGTCTTGATCAGTTTGTGTTATTGTGCTATTTTCTGAACCGAACTAAGCAGTATCGTTAAATTGCTTAGCTTCCGTGTCAGTACTCTGCTTCTCCAAACTTTATGCGTGCTGACCACCATCTCATACACTGACTATGGATCTATAAATGTTTTAAAAAAATACAATAATAGTATGCTATACTGTATGCATTAATCAGTCAATATTTATTTTTATAGTAGCATTGTTTTACACACTTGCATTATCACAGACACTTCACAGATTTGTCAGGGTTCTGAGGAGAGGACGCAAAAGCAGACCAGACAACATATATAAATGTTGTGTTTAATTGGTTGTAGTAGATGAAGAGAGATAATTGGTTATATATTGCTGAGGGAATGTGTGTCCAGGTAGATGGCAGATGGAAGAGTGGTTGGTCGTTATGGTAGATGGTCCAAGGCACAGTAGATGAAGGTGAGTAGTTCCAGGATTCCAGGTGAGTGATGGCGGGCCGGTGTTCTTAAACAGATGCAAAAATGGAATTACTGACCAGGCTAAACAGTACCTCAGAAAAACAGGCAGACGGATAACAGGCAAAAATCTTGAGGCTTGATTCGCAGGTAGCAAATACTAGTGTGACTTAACAATCCAGTGGTTGTCAGGACTTTCCTTTAACAGGGGTGACTGTTGATCGGGAACAGGTGAGGTGAATTAGCTGGCAGGTAGAGGAATGGGTGGACCAATCAACCACCACCACCAATCCCTCCCTGTTGCAGTCTATGATGTGCACTGCAGCTTTGAAAACTCAATTGTGGTTTATGCTGGTGAATGCGTTCACATCAGCATGTGTACCAACCTTAATTCTGTGTTAGAGCAAGCAGTGTGATAAGACAGTGTTTTGGCACCATGTGCTTGAAGTAAACAGGTCTCATCTCTGACTTTGCCACACCTGCCCTGGAGTTGTTGCTGTGAGACACAGCCATAAATATGATTAAAATGTTTCTCAAAATGCGAAATGAGTTAATTTGGGTAAAAGTCTTTATGATATATATATATATATATGTCAATTTCTACCTGTAAATCATAACATATGACACCAGCAACACTTGCTGAGAGGCTTTTCAAATTGTTCCCCAAATTTTAGCCATTAGCATTGCCCCTCCGTGTGTGATGTGTGGTTGGTTTCTGTCTGTACCGGCCCTGAGGTTTAATGAATCCACAATATAAATCACCATGGTGAAGGAGCCTCTTTCATGTTGCTATGCCACTATCACCCAAACACACATTGATTACAGATGGCTTTGAGGATCACAGAATAATACAAACAAATACAAAATATCCACAAGCTAACAATTAAGTCTCTAGGCCATGAATCAATAAAGTCCACTCTTATCTCCTAAGAGACCCATGCATCAGTTCCCAATGTCTTAAGTGTGTATATGATGGGGCTTTTAAAAGGACCTCAGAGGGTAATGCAGTCAGTGCTCCAGAAAGCATTGCTATTACGGCTTGCTGTGAGAGATCTGAGTTAGTTTGCTATATGAATTAATCATTATCAGGACTTGGAGACATACAGTACAGAGAACATTTAAGTAGAATATCTTATACAAGTACTAAACATTTCTTGTTGGAAATACATTTCCCCTTGTTTCCTATTCCCAGACTGAGACACTCCAGGTGAAGCGGATGGCCCGCCTTCCCAGCATGACGGACAGAATGCCTTTCTCGGATAAGTGAGAAAACACACTTTATGACGCGAGTCATCCTGTGGTTTTTGTGTGATATAAGAGTATGATATTACACTAATGTTTACCATATGGGTGCTCACAACCAGGCCAAGTAGAAGCAGTGGGATGTAAGACAACACTCACTGGAGCTCCAATGTGAAATCCTTTAACCCAATAGCAGTGCAGTAGGTTTCCGATTGAGATGCCACAACAGCCTTGACAGATTAAGCTATATGGCATGGCAATAAAATGCATGACAGTCAAGGTACAAGAGGTTCTGTCCTGGAGCTAAGTGTAATGGAAATTAAACAACTACCTCAAATAGGTTAACCCTTATTGTGACAATGGGCTGCTCCGGAAGGTCAAGTCATTCCATTATTTAATCAGAAGCCACATAGTAGTGACAGGAGGTATTAACATAATAATAATGGGCTGTCTTCCATATAAATAGGCTTGTGGATAATTCAGTTCTCTCACTGGGGAAAGGTCAGTTGAAGGGGGCATCCTTGGGAACAGAGAAAGCACGCAAAATAACACCAGATGTTTTCTAATGCTTACAGGTTGTCTTACAATATTGCGGTTAACTGGTCTGGTAATTTCAATCCCTCTTTGTTCAGCTGTCATTTGAAGGCCTATTAAGCCTGAATGATGACTACAAATGTACTGCATTTTTTTGTGAATGAACGTTGTCATGCTTATCAGCCCCACTGTTAGTGTGTACAACTACAGCCGTCTCCAATGCCATGGTTATTTACATGGCTATCTGTCATACACTGTTACTGATGTCCCTAATGCCTGCTTATAAGATAGCTGAAGCGTATGATACATTTTACATGAGCTGAAGCAGGGTAGCTAATCCACAGCAGGCTGATTAGGTGCTAAAAAGGGAGTAAGTAATTCTAAAAATGTTCTGCAAATGTCAATGGTGACGCATACTCCCTCATTAACTCATATTTCTCTCTTCTTCCTTTTCCACGTGGCTTTGAAGTTAATGTGCTCTCCTCATAAGTCAAGCAAATTAGCTCTGCTGCACTACGACAGATATGACTACCCTTACTTACTCTATACGTGTAAAATGCACGGCAGAGTGTCAACTGCGTGGCAGCAAACTTCCAGTCGTGGGATTTAAGTGTATCTGAATTATAGATCAACTGTGTTGTTACATAACAATCCAATCTCTCACCCAGAATGCTACTTTTCAAATTAAGGACACCTTGATATTGGTGACTAAGGAGACACTAGATCTACATCACAAAGACCACAATTGTCACTACAGTAAAATACATTTGGTTAAGAGAAGTGCTCTATATAGGAGATAGAGTGCCATTTGGGTCGTACAGTAAATTCCACAGAGCCACAGCAGCGGCCTACAGAACCTCTCCACAGGACCTACTGAAGTGAGAGATCATACACAGAGAAACATTGATGCAGCTGAAAAGGGAATGGGATATTGTTGAGAGTTTGACATTGCTTAGGAGAAGAGAACCCCAGGTTGGCATTGAAAAAGACAGAGAACCACATGAACAAATGAAGGCAAAGAAATCCATGTTCCCTTCCATAGCGCTAACCTAACCCTAACTTTAACCTCAATAATCTAACTGTCATGCCTAAACTTAAGATAGCCCTACCACCTAACATTAAACTTAACTGGTAATTCCAACAAAAACTAAAATCTAACCCTATGCTGAATGTTGATTTCTAACTCTAATCATTAAACCGAGAATCTTATTTTCTATATGGGGAACCTGCAGAAAAATTGGTTTCATACGATATTTCAGGTTATACAAATTGTGTGGGGAATGTAACTCTAAACGATAATGCCTACACTGAAATGTAGCCGTAATGCTGCCATTATGATGAATAGAAAGTTTTTCCCTAAAACTAACCCCTGAGCAAAAATATATTTAAAAAAATATGAATCCCCAAATATACAGATAGACATGAACGCCAAAGAAACGTTGGACAACAGGGTTGAAAGGTATTTGGCGACAGCATTGATATGTGACTATAAAGGGGAACTGTTTCATGGAGTGTCTGTATGGAGCTATCCAGTCACTGCCATTGTGAAGCGAACACTGCACTGCTGGCAGCCTTGGCATTTAAACCAGCCAGTGCCCTGCTGCTGGCCCTTTCAGCTGAAACCAGAGAATAACAACTGACTCTAGTTAGCTACACACAATGCCCTCCATCTCTCAACTGAACTTCAACCTTTATGTCACGATGTGTGTTTCTTTTAAAGGACATCTCCAGGTTATACTGTATTTCTCCTCTCCTGCCAGGTTCATACCCATTTCCCTGGAACTACAGCTGTACTGTTAGTTTGCAATTGGGGTTAACTGTTTTGCTGAAGGGCACAGTGGTGGACTAGCACCTTGTTGGGCTGGAGATTCATCTATGGTTTATTGGTCAGATGCTGTAGCCTCTAAGCTAATTAAAGAGAATCCCAATCTGTCTGAATTGAAAGAAATTATTTAGTTTCATGAAACAACGCTGGACGGGGAGACAACCTGCCTGTTAAGTGGATCTTTAATGGCAAGGTCCATACAGACAATGTAGATTTGATGTAGATCTCAATGGGTTTCAGCTAGTGATGATAACTTCCTAGAATAGACCTTCTGACTCAAGATTTCTTACCAAAGCACATGTCCTGTTGTCATGTATGTGTATACTGACATTGAGTGTCTTTTACTGCACTTTATTTATTGTTTTGGATTCAGTACAAAATTGTTAATTGTTGTTGGGGATAAGTCCACGTATTTTTGGTTACAAGAGCAGTACTTCCTTTCATGCAGTTAGACTTTAGCTCCAGATCTGCTCTGGACAATATCAATGCAATTAATAGAAGATATATTCTCAAGTTAATTAACAGTCTACTGTATACCTTAATATGACAAAGTGTCCAACACATTCTGTATTTTACACTCTAGAGCGATACTTCTACCACGTTTTTCTCACAAAATACATGGTTATGTGCTTACCTGTAATTGTCATATTCAATAACTCCATTGGTGAGTCCACTACAGGCCAGTGGCCGGTTCTCTAAGCACATACTGTACGTTAGTAACAGTGAGACGAGACTCCTGGTGCAACAGCAGACTCCAAGCTGGTCAAAATGGATCCAATCCCATCATTACGCTGGTCTTTTTGAACAGCCATTTCCCATAGAAATGATCTACACTTAAAAGCAGGATCAATAAGAGAGAGTTTAATCCAGAAAGTGTTTACGAGGGGGATATTGTTACATTTTTGTCTGGTCCTGTTTACCATTCCATATATATATATATATATTTTACATTAATATTCCCTGGTTTGATTGGACATTTTAAGGGGATAGGTTTCTGGCATAATGTGGTGTGCCCTGTTTCTGTCATGATGATGAGCATGGCCACTCAGAGAGGACAGGCGGCTCGTTAGATGTGTTGCTGAATCACCATTTGATCCGTTGCCTCTGGCAGAGAGTCTGGCTATCATAACACACACAGATGCAGTCAGGACACACTCCAGGCCAGAACACTAGAACTAGAGATTCAACTCATTAGAACGGTATCAGAAAAGTCAAGCCTCCCATCGTTACATGAAGTACATGTACATATTAAAGAGCCACTGAACTGGGGGGAAAAATCATTTGAATAAATTTATCACTGTTTGTTTCCAGATATTCTACAAAAACATCCAAATACCTTAAATGAACTTGAGTGAAGAAATAACAGATTTAATTAGTTATTTACTGTAATTTACTTAATGAACAAAGCTACTCAAATGCCCACCCATGATTGTCCGCTTTCAATCTACATAAAACTGTTTGTTTGCAATGTGCATCAATTACACAATTCAGGGCTTGCCACAACATTGCAGTTAAGTTTAACTCCGGCCATTGACGAGGCCTTTGTAAAATGTTAAATTTATTTTAACCATTTTAGCCATTCTGTGGTAGATTTGCTTTTGTATTGTTGTCTTGCTGAATTGAGATTCATCTCAGAAGTGGATCTCTTTTAAAATATACTGTGTGTTGATACAGAGTCAAATGTATAGTTCTTTCCATGAGGGAGTCATCTTTATGTAGCAAAGCATCCCCAAAAATCACACTACCTCTGCAATTGTTGACATTTGTTATTTTGTGGGGGCTGCAATGGCTGTTGAATACCTTTGTAAATTAAATAAAGGAAAAACATTTATACAAATCTTTTGATTTCCTTTATATATTAGGTTTTGTGTCATGGTTCCTACTCTGTGCCATCTTGTCCATCTCTCCTGGACATTAGTTTCATTCCCTCTTCTCATGGTCTTGTCTTGTTAAGCACTCACACCAGGTTACCCGTAGTAATCAGTACATGTATTTAACTCCCTATGTTTCCCTTGTTTTGTGTTCGGTCATTGTTTGATATCACTGTGTTTGAGTTTACCCTAGTAAGTTATAACCCATTAGTTCTCTGAGTGATCCCTGAGTGTTTTGTTCCTTGTGTGCTATGCTTTCTGCTGTGTTACCGGACGTGAGTCTAGCTTGTGCAAATTTCATTTGTGTTTTTTCCAGTGTTTGTTTTGGTTTCATCTGAGTTCTCTCTGTTTTGGTTCTGTACCTGTTTTCATTAAAAGTTAAACAATTGAATATGCGCCTACATCCTGCATGAAACCCTGACAGAATGACAGAAACATATTACAAGGAGGCAGCATATTTTAAGGATGTAAGGACGGTGATGTTAAGTGGAGATGAAGCCACCAGCAGCACCTACAAGCAGCACCGGTAGCCCCCCCTGGGATGACATTGGCTGCTCCAGTCATCACACCCCACCTAGCTCCACCCGAGAGATTCGACGGAGACCACAGGAAATGCCAACTGTTCCTGGAGCAATGCGACTGGTAAGTATACCTGGAGGTGTAAGTTTCTCTGTCAGGAAAGGCGAAGGTGGCGGTAGTCATCTATGTTCTCGCTGGCCGGGCATTTGATTTTGTATGGCCCTCTGTGATTCAGGGAGCCTGGCTTGTATGGCTAATTTATGAGCCTTCTCCGGTTCCACATCCATCACCCTCCGACAGATGGCAAGAAAGATGTAGGTTCATCTAATCTCTGGGAAGGTCACGGTGTCTGCCACAGTCCAGCTTGCCCAGACCCAGGCCCAAATCCACCCTGCCCAGGCCCCGTTAAGCCTGCCCGAGGTCTAGCCCAGCCTGTTCTAGCCCAGCCTGTTACAGCCCAGCCTGCCATAGTCCAGCCTGCCATGCTCTCAGCCCAATATGTTACAGAGACTAAATTCATACCCAGTATGAGCTTTGGCTGTGGTTCGTGTACCACAGGTTGTACTTTGAGCACCCAGTGGTGGTACACCATTGGATAAAAAATGTTTTGATTTATTGTAATGTTAATCAAACATTTTGTGCCTGTACAGTAAAACTTAGCCCATGAATATATCAATCAATCAACCAAATGTTCTGTATTTTATGAAGCGCTTTTTACATCAGCAGTTGTCACAAGGTGCTTTTATAGACACCCGGCCTAAAACCCCAAAGAGCAAGCAACCATGCGAATTTGAAGCACAGTGGCTAGGAAAAACTCTTGTTCTTTGAAATGTATTAATTGTTCTTATGTAGATGTCTAAAAGTTTGCTTCAAGTTAACCATGGGTGTATCATGTGTGCATCTGGTAAATGCTAAACTGATAGTAGACCTAAGAGACTTAACGGCTATAGAAATGTGAAAATGAAGAATTTATACAATATTATTTGTGTTTTTGATAACTAATGTAACAATAAAGAGTCAGAAGATACAGGTGACAGTGCTTAAAAAAGGAATCTGCAGGTTCATAAAAGAAAGTGTAATGAAAGTGTTCAGGCTAATGGTGTGTAATTATTTTTGCTGACACATGCCATAATTCCAGAGCTATTTAAGAAGTATAAGAGCGTTTTGTTAGGCAGAGTATCAGATGTGAATATTGTATGCAATATACAGTAAATAGTATTATTAATGTGCATTGTAATCTAAGTTCCTATTCAAATGATTTGTTTGTTTTGTGGAAAGAGTACTTGATGAGAAGCTGTATGTGAGTAATTCTGTATTTTCCTGTATAATGTGATTCTAAAGAGATAATCTGTTGTTATATGTTTATTGATATATGAGAATGCAAAAATATCTGTTTAAGCTCAGGCAATACAGACACTCAGAAGATATTGTAGCAGCTTCATGTCCTGTGTCATTATTAACTTTAATATCTCCCCTTACCAGGCTGTGAGTGTACTACATAAGTACTATTTTGTTTGTTCTCAGTGTGATATTACCTCACTGTTTTGCTATTGCTAAGTAGCTGCTAGCAAGCTAATGGCTTTGTTTACAAGGCACATAACTCACATTATTATGTGCCATGTTATTGGTGTCAAAGCTATTGTAAAACAGAGACATTAGCTAAATTCATGGGTTTCTAAGCTTATTATACATATGAGAAATGTGTATATATAAACAAAAAACTGCAGTTGTGAGCAGTGATTCTATTCCACCTTTCTATTTTATTTGAGGCGCATGTGTACAAGCCACGTAGCTCACATTATTACGTGCCATGTTATTGTTGTCAGAGCTATTGAAAAAATGGAGACATAATTTGTGGGTTTCTAAGCTTTGTATACATATGAGACATGTATATATACACAAAACGTTTGACTTGTGAACCGTGATTCTAGTCAACTTTTTTGTTTTTGCCAAAACGTCACGCTGGCGGGACGCTGATATTTTAAAAGGTTAATACAGTAATTTATAATTTATTGTACACAATGGCCATCATTTTTTAAATGTGCATAGAAATCAGTGTAGATCTGAGCGCAGAAATCTTACGACAAGACTCACGTGTGATTTACAAAACATTCGTATCTCTCCAATTCCAGGGTACGAATGAGCGGCTGTTGATAAATCAGATGGTTGAAAACAATCGTAATTTAAATAACACGCCCACAAATATGCACAGATTAGAGGCCTCGCCCTTAGAATTTACGACATGGATAAGCGAAATCCGGCGAAGAAAAGGATTGTTAAAGGAAAATGCGGTGCTGACTGAGGTTACTGCTATAGCCATTGAAAGCGATTAACAAGAACCTGAAGTGTATTTCAAATAAATGAATTATTTTCAATAAACATTCCACGTTGATTTTTTTAGTAGCTTTCTTACCCAATATAGCACTTACTATATTAGAAGTTCTGAATAAGATCCTTCTCCTTCGTAGAGCCCCCAATGTTGGCTGTTGTCACGTTTCACTGTGTGTGTGTAGAGAGGGAGACTCGAACAGGCAGTACGTATCTGATGGTGCTCATTTATTTAGTTCCAGGCATGAAGAGATTCCAAAACAGTAGTATATAGCATGAGAGGCGCGCTACAAACAGACTAACTAAACCTCGTACTCTCTCAGTGGTACGGACACTGTAAATGCAAGTCTGAGTAATAATACTTACGCCTACACAACACAAACTAATTTACTTCTCAACACTCTTGGTTGTAGCTCTTGGATATCATTTACATGAAGTACGCATGAACATAACTGATACTACTGTTGCACTTGGGGAAGCGAACACAAATAGAGTAAAATAACAAACGTGACTTACGTGGGGAATATACCTCCAACAATGCTCCACGCTTTCCTTCTTCTTCTTCTTCTTCTTCTTCTCTGGTATCTGGCAGATCGCAACCGACGTAATGGTGCATATACCGCCACCTACTGTACCGGAGAGTGCGGTCGGACACGGCCCACCCAAGTCACAGCCACCCCACCACTCCACGACCCTGGAGAATAACCCCCCCACCCCCTACCCCACCCCC
>JACXGM010027675.1:0-14246 GCA_016801145.1 Umbra pygmaea | reverse complement strand
TGAGGAAACAGAGGAGTTATATACACATACTAATGAACAAAGACATGAGGAAACAGAGGAGTTATATACACATACTAATGAACAAAGACATGAGGAAACAGAGGAGTTATATACACATACTAATGAACAAAGACATGAGGAAACAGAGGAGTTATATACACATACTAATGAACAAAGACATGAGGAAACAGAGGAGTTACATACACATACTAATGAACAGAGACATGAGGAAACAGAGGAGTTAAATACACATACCAATTTTTTTATTTTATTTAACCTTTATTTAACCAGGTGGGCTCGTTGAGAACAAATTCTCATTTAAAACGGCGACCTGGCCAAGATAAAGCAAAGGTGCAAGTACAGACAGAGTTACACATGAATACAAATACACAAGAATAACACAAACGGTCGGGTAAGGGAGAAAGATAGAAAAGTGCAGTTGAATGTGCAGTTGAATGCAGTTGAATGCAGTGTACAGAGTAGCAGGCAAATACAATTTTAATCATGTTTAATCATGAACAAAGACATGATTAAACAGAGGAGTTATATACACATAGTAATGAACAAAGACATGAGGAAACAGAGGAGTTATATACACATACTAATGAACAAAGACATGATTAAACAGAGGAGTTATATACACATACTAATGAACAGAGACATGAGAAAACAGAGGAGTTATAGTTGTGTTCAAAATAAGAGTCCAACAGCTCTAACCATCTTATTGACTGTTTTTGGTAGAAATAATATTTTGACATGGCAAATAATTTGCTAGTAGGAGCAGTTGAGTAATAGAAAACCAACAGACCCAACAGTCATGACATGCATGCTGCTGATTCTGTGTAATTGAATCATTAATTGAAAGGGGTGTGTTCAAAATAATAGCAGTTTGTTGCTCAAGCAGTGAGGTCATTTATTCTGTGAAAAAACAGGTGTCAAAAAGGTGGCCCATATTAAAGAATGAAGTCCACAGATGTAGTGCATGCTGGTTATAGTGTATTTCTCTCTGAAAATCTGAGTAAAATGGGTAATTACAGAAAGAACAGCGTATACAGATTAAAAAGTTGATTTGAGAGGTGAAAACATACAAAGTCCAGAAAAGTATAGGCTGCTCAGCTAAAATGATCTTAAAATGCTTTAAAATTGCAACCAAAACCAAAAAGACGTGATAAGAAAATGGAAACCCACTATTCAAATGGATCAAACATTTGTGACAAAGACTCACAAATGATCAGCTCCGGCCAGATCAATGAAGATTCACAGTTACCTGTGAGTACTGTAACAATTAGAAGACCTATGTGAAGCCACGTTCTCGGCAAGAAGCCTCTGCAAAGTCACATTGTTGAAAAAGTGACATGAGATGGGGATGTGTCTCATACTATGGATTACGGGCCTATTTATCCAGCCCTAAATCACATTAAATAAGTTCTGAGGGAACTATTTTGTAAAACCGAAATATGTCAAATATGAACGTATGAGAGGGTCATTTACGTTTGTAGGGAACTAAATTGAACACTCGAATAACGTTCAATATGAACATTAGAAGATCATGACGTAGCATGTAAATAGCATAGTTTTTGCTAGGGCAGAGGTCGGGGGTGGTGGATGGGCGTATAAATCCGCGACTTGCATGCCAGTGTTCGCGAGTTCAAATCCAGACCGGCAGTTCGTGTGTTTTGTTCTACAGTGCTTGCGTCATGCAGACACGCGATTGTTGGTTTTTGTAATGTTAACCCTAACCATAATTCTAACCTTAACCTCAGTAACGTCATATTTAACCTTAACCGTTAGTAACCTCATGCCTAACCTTAACCGTTAATATCCTCCTACCTAACCTTAACTGTGAATGTTGCAATATAATTTTGAACGCTATGGAATGTATGGAATGTTCTCGCATAAATCCGCTAAACGAAATGTACTGGAGCAACGTAAATAAAGTAGGCTACAAATATAGCCTAATAACAAAACGTGCAGTTCAAACGTAAAAACACCCTAAATAGGTTGGGATAGAACGTAATTTAGGTTTTCAAAATAGTTTACTGAGAACGTAATTTGGGAGAAATTCTGAGATTTACGGTTGTATTTATCGCATTCCTGGGATCATGGATCAGATTGAATACACCAAAAATACTTAAAGAGGTCATGTTGCCTTATGCTGAAGAGGAAATGCCCTTGAAATGGGCGTTCAAACACACCAGTAAGCGAGCAGCATCTTGGTTCCAGACCAACAAGATCAATGTCTTGAAGTGGCCAGCGCAATCCCTGGACCTTACTCCATCAGAAAACTTGTGGGGTGACATCAAAAATGCTGTTGCTGAGACAAAACCAAGAAATGCAGAGGAACTGTGGAATGAAGTCCAGTCTAGGGATGTCACGAGAACCGATACTACCGAAACCCAGCAAGCCGGGCTTCCAACTCCCTGTTTGAAAATGTATATATAGTTCCCAGATGGGGAAAGAATCAGATATTAAACTGATTAAAACATATGATTCAAAGCGTTTATTATCTAATACAGACATACACATGGAACCAATGCCCAACACATTACACACAATCATTCACAACTTACCCAAGACCATGTTGACGTGTTAGTTTTCCTCTCTAAAAACCTTGAACTGGCTAAGAAAAGGTGTGCAATGTTGTGAAACAAACCGTCATATTGTTAGCTGAATGCTGCACTGCTATATCCACTGTTTTGTTTTGCATTGTTGTAGTTTTTGCACAGTACTTTTTGAAAAGATGTCTGGAATGTGTCTGGGGACACTAGTTGGTGCTCTGTAGAGCATTATTTGCACTTGAATTATGTTGTTCTATGCTATATTGCACATATTTTTCAAGTATTTTAATAAAGAAGTTAATGTTTTAAGTTCAAGTACATGAAATCTTAGCAAATCCTTTTTTTACTGGTATCGAAATCGGCATTGAGAATCGTGTTATTTTACTGGTATTGGCACCGACTATTTGATTTTTGGTATCGTGACACCCCTAGTCCAATCGTCCTAAGCTGGAATACCTGCTAGAAGTTGGTTGACTCCATGCAACACAAATGTGAAGCAGTTATCAGAAAGCGTGTTTATACAACAAAATATTAGTTCAGTGATTCACAGGACGGCTAAATCTTTAAGCATTTTTCAGTTTATACAGTAAATGTTTTGAGTTTGTAAAGACAAATGTAGACACTGCTATTTTTTTGAAAAGCCTAACATTGCTGTTTCAATTTCTGTAAAGTAATTAAAAAAATTGATAGATTTTTCTTGATGTTTTGATTTGGAATAGACTGTGAAGTGTTCCCAATGCATTTGTGTGTATGGAAATAAAAGCGATTATAAGGATTGTGAGCTTTACTCACTCTTTTGAACACACTGCTTTATATATAAAGTCTGTAAACAGTAAGCAGGGACCACTAGTTGACAATCAAGGTGCAATACAATTACAGTGTCAATAACAAGTATTTGATACACTGCCGATTTTGCAGGTTTTCCTACTTACAAAGCATGTAGAGGTCTGTAATTCTCGTCATAGGTACCCTTCAACTGTGAGAGAAGGAATTTAAAACAAAAATCCAGAATATCACATTTTATGATTTTTTAATAGTTATTAGCATTTTATGTGAAATGGCGTTTAAGGTCAAGAAACGCCTGATCAGCTACCGGGGTCCAGACAAACGGCCGAGCAAGGGAGGTGAGGGCAGTAAAAGGGGCGGATGTAACCCAGGAAGTTGGTGGACTGTGTGTGGAATTCACATTTTTTGGCCTTGACAAACAGGCGGTTCACTAACAGGCGAAGGAGGACCTGGCGGATGTGCTGGACATGACTGGAGACATCAGTTTTCTGTGTTTTCAGCTGTCACTTTTTGGCACTAGGGGGCAGTCTTGTTGGAATTAAGGTCAGGTGATGGGTCAGGTGTATGTGTGAATACACAGGGATGCATATGGTTTTTACCGTTATCACTATACTGGAGTATCATCACCAACACTCTGGTAATATAAATGTTTTATGTTCTGTCATTAATGCAAGAGTTGCATTAAATGGAACCATCACCCAACCGGATACCAACAACTGGACATTACAGTATATTATTGAGTGTGAAAACTCATTCCTATCACCCATGCATCAAGTGACAATAACATTGAGTTAATGGCCATTGCAGATCAGGAAGTGAAATGAGTGTCTCCCTTGAGTCTAGCTTTAGTTTAAAACAGAATTGGAAACATGTACGGCAAAACGATTTTGAGGTGTTTATGGTCTGGAGTTTTCCTTTAAGACTGATGCTGTGAAATGCATTAACTGAAAAATCTTCAAGAACTGTATGTTCTGCTGGTCTGAATCATTCTGAGAAAGACGAAAGAACAGTCAATGCATCTGCATCATAGGAGAGTAGTTCAGACAAGTAGTGCAGAAAGAAAACTGAGAAAATAAAGTTAGTTTAAGAAATTGTCAAACAGTTAATGTATCAAATTCGAGCTATTAACTACTACTACCTTTAAGCAACAGTGTTAATTCCCGTATATTGTGTTTAAATTAGTATAGGCTAATAAAGAAAGGTAGATACGGAAACATTGATTAGGCTTCAACAATAGCTCAACATGTCGACAACATAAGGCATTTGTCACCTAATTACTATACATTTGGATATGGATTCGACACTATACATTAATAAATAATAGGAATTCATTAAAATTAAATATTGAATGTATGCATACATACAGTATACATATGTAATTAACCCTGAGGTAGGGTGTAACATATGACAATAATCATTTGCAATACAGAAATTAGACTGTTATATAAGCTCACAATCCTATAGCCAGCAGCATAGAGCCCTGTATTGCACTGCTGGTTTGCTTATAAAGCTAAGCAGGGTCGGGCCTGGTTAATCCCTGGATGGGAGACCAGTGCTGCTGGAAGTGGTGTTGGAGGGCCAATAGGGGGTACTCTTCCCTCTTGTCTAAAGATCATTCCCAATGCCCCAGGGTAGTGATGGGGACATCTGCCCTACGTAGGGTGCCGTCTTTCGGAAGGGATGTTAAACGGGTGTCCTGACTCTCTGTGGTCATTAAAAATCCCATGGCACTTATCGTAAGAGTAGGGGTGTTAACCCCAATGTCATGGCCAAATTCCCAACCAGGCGTCTCACTCAATCATGGCCATCTAATAATCCCCCTCTTCCCTAATTGGCATATATAACTACTCACCACTCCACCTGATAGCTGATGTGTGGTGAGCGTTCTGGTGCAAAATGGCTGCCGTGCATCACCCAAGTGGGTGCTACACATTGGTGGTGGATGAGGTGGGCTTTCCCCTCACTATGTAAAGCGCTTTGAGTTCCTTGGAAGAAAAGCGCTATATAAGTTGAATGCATTATTTTTTTATTATTAAGGTGTTATGAGCAACCGGTTGAGTTCTTCTTTGGCTGATACACTTATTTGGTGTTGCTTTGGTGTTACAATGGTGTTACTATGGTGTTGCTATAGTGTTACTATGGTGTTACTATGGTGTTACTATGGTGTTATTATGGTGTTACTATGGTGTTACTATGGTGTTACTATGCTGTTGCTATAGTGTTATTATGGTGTTACTATGGTGTTGCTATGGTGTTGCTATGGTGTTACTATGGTGTTACTATGGTGTTACTATGGTGTTACTATGGGGTTACTATGGTGTTGCTATGGTGTTACTATGGTGTTGTTGCTGCTGTAGAGTCTAGAGCAGTGGAACCAGGAAGAGAACACTGAGACTATTAATATTGTGACTCTAAAAATAATTAACCCTTAGGATCCTGCTCATACTTTCAGTCACTCTGAAATTCATAAAAAAATAAAGAGTGAACTTCTGCGATGCCTGCTGACAATAGGATAAGGCATAAAGACCGAACGTGGGGACAGAAAGGGGGTGTGAGCTAAAACGTTTCGAACTGCTTGTCTAGTGTAAGAGACAGAAATATCAATAGAACCCTTCACTTACACACTCCGACCCACAGGTGGCAGCAATGTGCTCATTATTACAAAACTGACATAAGACAAAATAATTACTAGTGTCATCTTAAATATTTATTATGCATTTAAAAAATGTGGTCTTTAAATAAACTTTACACCGAATCCAAAGAATACCACAATACTACAAAAATGTACTAATGGAATCAATTATTTATCAATGTGATGGCATTAGGTGAGTTTTAGTTTTTACAGACTTTTGGTAACTGTGGCCAAGTGGCAAATAGGGTGTTTGAGAATTCTGAAGACTTTTTATAAATAAATCAACTTGTGTTCGAGAACAATTGTAGCATAGCAGGTTGGCCTAAACATTTGTTAGAATCACTGATCCAACAAGCTTTTCAGCTTCTGTCCTATATAGTCATATTTATCTGGTAAAGTAATGGTGTAAAATAATTAAAAAATAACCCTGCTTCTTAAATGCACTTGTGTTTTTGATCAAGCCTAGAAGACTATGTCTTGGCAATGAATGAATTGATCATTTATCTCAATGGGTCAGTTCACATATCTAGTTGGAACAAAACTCTGCAGTAGCCTACATTCAGCAAGGCAAAACCAGGGTGGATTTATCCATGTTCTAACCTGCTATCTTATAGGAATGACAGAAATAACAACACGTTCTGCAGAAAATGAAATATGGTGAATACAACTTTATTTAAAAATGCTTAAAGTTTTTACAGGAACTTTATAAAGTGTTACATTAATGATGTCCACAGATACTGTGTTTGTACATAATAAATATTATACAGTAGTTTAATGTAAACGTCAACTAATGATTTATGGACAAACATCAAAATATTTGTGTTTAAATTGGCCAAATGTTCTAACCAATTCAGTAATTGGGTAATAATATACAACATTCAGGTGAACATTTAAACTATTAATTATTAATAGATTTTTTACGTCAGGTTTTGTGACCCAGTTTGCTACAGACAGGTTAAATGGAAACAATAGCAAATTTGTAAAAATGTGTACTTAAAACCTTCGTGAATTAGTGTTAGACTAACTGTAAAGACCTCAACAAACAGAGGATGTGTTAGAGCAACATCAGGATAAACATATCTCTCTACTAACTGAAGTGCAACTTTAACATTCCAAAAATCTATATATTCTGTCACAGCCAACATAATTAATTTGTGAAGTGTAACAAATTGTCGGAAATATTGAGTGATATATTTGGATTGCGTCATCACGGTTGTAACTTTTCATTCTGAATGCTTTGCAAAGCAATAGTGCCTACAGCTACATGTTTAGCCTACGCTATTAAACTACATTGTGTGCAACAACACATTAATTACACAAATTAATCTGATCATGCAACAACACATTAATTACAAAAATTAAACTGATCATGCAACAACACATTAATTACACAAATTAAACTGATCATGTAAACGGACAAACGGCGTTCAAATAAAACAAACACATCGTCGAAACAAAAACTATGTAATAAACTGTACGAGGCAAACTCACACAACGTTGTTGACATGAGAAACAACTCATGTAAAAAATTACAGAAATAGGGAGGGTCATAGTGGTAGGTGGTTATGGTCGGACCAAATTACCTTGTGAAGTTGAATCCATGTGTGCCGGTTGGGCGCTTGTGAATTCAATGACTGTTGAGGCTATAGTAGGCGAATTTCTAAACCTCACACATACTGTATGCACCGACTTAAGTCTGACATAGTCAGTGGTTAGTGTGATAAGAATCAGACAATCTTGCGAAATGTGATTGAAAAAGATTGTGACCAGTCTCTGTCCATCCCACACCTGATAGCATTTGTAAACGTGAGGAGGCTTATGGGAATTAGACACCACGAATTGAGAGAATAACGGTGCGGAAATCCACCCCAAAAACTAAACAATGACACAAATCAAATAATTCCATGTTGTGTGTATTTTTTTTATATTACCAGCTCCCCAGAAAGCACTGTCTATAATATTATACATAAGTATTTAGTTCACTGTGAAATCATGTTTATTTTGTATTTGCATATTTGTTGTATTCAACAAACATGTTAGCCATTGTTTCCCTTTAAAACTGTTTTTGTGAGAATCACTCAGTTGACCAAGCTGTAAAAGAGCAGTTTGAAGTTTAAAACCATGGTTACATCAGGGTTCAAAATCACTTGTGACTCTTGGGGGGTCCCCTAAAATGTCATGATTTTATTCAATGGTAAATTCATTTGTCTGGGACCCCCCCAAACTAAAATAAAAAATTATTATGGGGGGGCTACCTGCTGACTTAGAAGGGTCCCAGACCTCCCCAGCCCCCCAGTTTGGAATCTGATACAACAGTTAAAGGTCAAGATATAAGAACGAACTAGAAAGATGTAAAATGGTTCAGTAAATATATCTATATCTATATACTGATTATTAATGGAAAATACTCATTGGAAGTTACCATAACCAAATCTTCCATTATTTGATATCATTGGTGCTATTCCTCCAAACCGTTTCTTCCTTTGTAAGACCTGGAAGAGGAAATAGTCAATGTATTAACCATATCTAATCGTCTTTGAGATTAGACTAAATATACATTTAGTGAAAAAATATGCCAATATATAAAAATAGAGAAATAGGTAAAAATACTTTTACAAAGCAATTTATTCCATTACATTCTTTCTGTGATATTAAATGTAAAACATATTCTAAATCATAACTGTGACACCACAAAAACAATTGGTGAATTTTAAAGCGGTAATACGTTCTTAAAGGCTCACCTGGTACAGGACAAAAACTAGGCAGCATGCTAGCACCAGAAGCAGGCAGATCACAGCCAGGCCTAGCAGGGGCTGTTCCATCCACATATCCCTTAACTTTTCTGTTTTATTGGCCTCTGTGGCTGGGCAGTCTGGCTCCTCTAAACAAAATAATGTGTGTTACAAAGCTGAAACATTTTTAGAAGGATGATTCAAGAAAAGCATGATTTAATGCTTGAGAGATTAGCATAATATATCATTAATATTCTCAATGTCCAATAGCAGTCAGACTTACCTGGTATGTATAGAAGAGTGCCATCCCCAAATCCTTTGATGTAGGGGGGAGGGTACAAGACCTCTATGGCACAGCGGTACATATCAGTGTCATTGCCCATGAGACCAGAGAGAGTCAGGTTCACCCTACCTGCCTCTAACCGGCCTTCACAGATCCCCTGTCCCGAACCCTTCCCAGTCCCTACTCCTGCCTTGGTTCGGAATTCCGTCTGGTTGTTGGTGAAGAAAGACCTGCACACTTCCTTCTCATCTCCATGTCGGCCCCGGTACAATGTGACCGTTAGCTCCTCTGGGTCTTTTCTTCTACTGTGGTAGTAGGAACAGTAGAGCTGTACCTCCCCAACCTGACCCACCACGCGGTACGGCTGGGATACACGCAGAGCTGGAGGAAAGAGAATATAGGGTCAGAGCGCAGAACATGGAGGGTTCAGGTCCCCTGACTGAAATGAGGAGAACATGGAGGGTTCAGGTCCCCTGACTGAAATGAGAACATGGAGGGTTCAGGTCCCCTGACTGAAATGAGAACATGGAGGGTTCAGGTCCCCTGACTGAAATGAGAACATGGAGGGTTCAGGTACCCCCACTGATATTGCTCAGCTTGACTATATACCAATAAAATGTACCTGCAAATAAGCTACATATAAAATCAAATATACCAGCTGGACTATACAACTACACAAGGGATATATAAAATAATATATTATTTATATATATATATAACTTCCAGCTTTGCTGTGGTTCCAATACTTAGTAAGTCTTAATTAGGGTATTATATCATATTTGAATACTACTCACCATTCCATGCAGGGAGGCATAGACAGAAAACTGTTAGGAAGCTGACGTTCATTGTGTCTAGAAGGAATGGTCCTGCAAAATTCTCTGTTAGACTTTTATATTACCAATAGTTTTGGAAACCGTTTGAGTTGAGGCTTTAATGCCTACACCACAAAAAGCATGTATGTGTCTCAGTGCCAGTAACAGAAACCACCCAATCATGAATATAGATGATTACACTGCTTACAGGTTCCAGTAATAACGGAAAATATGCAAAACACCATTAGTACGCATAACAATGAAACGATCAGTCAAACTGAAAAATGCTGATTTCTTAGATTTTCAACATTTTGGTGTTGTGAGGATGTTGAGTATATTTCTTTACCATGATGATGACACTGAAACCCAGTGATGTATTGAATTGTCATCTGTAGAGAATGTGGCCAACAATGAGAATTCTGAAAACTGTCCCAATTTGATAAAACATTTTCATTTTGTAATGTTTCTGTTAATTTCCCTGTGACACTCATAGAATGTTAAAATGTCATGTAAAAATAACACATTGTGAAGAAGGAACACTGGCCATACTCTATAATTACAGAGCTCTAAATATACTGTATGATTTTTAACATATAGAAAATAACAATGTTGAGAAATCTGTAAACAATATTTATTTTAAACATATTTAAGTTTAAGAATTGATATACAGTATGTAGTATATCATAGGGACCGTAATTCTGTTTTTTGGGAGTAGTACCATTATGTACACAACAACAAGCTTTTTATGTTAATGAATGCTTTTGGTTTTGTATTGCAATCAGAATTGCCATAATTTGCTATGTACACAAATACAATTAAGTTTAGGTGCCTTGTTCTAGATCTTTCCAACTCAGGTATTCAAACTGACCCCACGCTCTTACATCTTAGCTATATGCCACCATAACGCTCTTACATCTTAGCTATATGCCACCATAACGCTCTTACATCTTAGCTATATGCCACCATAACGCTCTTACATCTTAGCTATATGCCACCATAACGCTCTTACATCTTAGCTATATGCCACCATAACGCTCTTACATCTTAGCTATATGCCACCATAACGCTCTTACATCTTAGCTATATGCCACCATAACGCTCATACATCTTAGCTATATGCAGTGTACTAGTTAGGGAATAGGTTTCAACTCTTGTTTTTGTTTTCTTTCAGGATTACCCACACATTTAACCACAGGAGCCAAGATGTGTGTTGATGTTTGGTCATGTGAACAGCTCAATGCGTCATGGTTAGGGTCTGACAGTTTTGAAGCATCTTAAGACTGGCACATTTCCCCTTCACACAAACCAAATTTATTTTAAATAGCCTTACCAACATCAGCAGTTATGCTTACACAGATATCCAGCAAGAAAAGAAAGAAACTAAATCGCAGTAGCTAGGAAAAAATACTTTTACTGGGCACAATGCAGGATGTGTCTATAGAGATTAGGCAGAATCCAGACAAGTCACACCAGCAGATGGACAAGAAAAGGGACAGGTCAGCATTGGGAAGTGACAGCAGGAGTTCTCTGGCAATAAACTGATTGACAACACAACAAGGTGGGCTGTGGACAGGGACAGCTAGCAGTTGTCAGACCAGGTAGTCGCAATGTCTGATCCAACGGTTCATCCAGTCCAACAGGATACCAGATAAATGAAAGGGAATGTTTCTTAGATCATACTATAGTTCCCCAGAAATTTAACTAATGCAACTGGGGACTAAGGCACTGTAAGGTGAGAGTCTCTTCACACTGTGCTCCATTGAAAGATAACATCAGAGATGGCCAACCAGGCAGGAAATTGTTCCACCCACTTGTCAACCACCAGACCACCAGTGGTGTCATCTGAATAGCAGTGTAAATTAGACATTGTGTTCCCGATGACACCTCCAAGACGTAGCATATCAATTAAAAACAAAGGTGGTCTAAACAGAGAACCCTGAAAAAGAACCCTGAAGAACACCAAAGGGTTCTTGAAATCAGCTCTTCAATCCATCAACGCTGAATTAAAGAACAGCTTTATTTGTGCAAAGCTGTTCTTTATTTAGCTTTGAAACAATGAGAAGTTTCAATTGTTTATTATTCTACTTTTTGTGGTGCGACTGCTTGTAAGGTATTACGCAGGGTTAAATGCGATCCTTGGATAGATTTAAAACAGATGTATTTACTTGGACGTCCTTCGGTAGGTGAAGACAATCAGGAAGAGCATCCAGTAATTTTGTATCCTCTTTTTGTAGAATTTATAGAGAATATATAGTGCTTTTTGGGGTCCCAGTGAGTTAATTGTTGTACACTTGTAATAAGATAAGGTCATTGTTGCAAATAATAATTGGTTCTTAGCAGTGAACCTTAATTGAGTAGGATGGGCTCATATTAATATCTGGACTGGAGTGAATGAAATGGAGTTAAAAACATTTTGTGTGACAAAACAGTTTTTACTTCTACACTCTGAAAAAATAGAAATGCTAATTTTAGGTCCAAAGAACAAATAGACCTGCTGTGAAATCTGGCACTGAACATAGATGGTTGTACAGTCATATCAGAATAAACTGTAAAGAACTTGGTGTTACACTGGACCCAGATCTCTCTTTTGACAAACATGTAAAACATCTCAAGAGCAGCATTTTTCCATCTCCGATACATTGCAAAAACTCCCAAATCTCTGTCAAGGAATGATGCAGAAAAGTTAATCCATGCTTTTGTTACTTCAAGATTGGATTATTGTAATGCTCACTTTTCTGGCTACCCAGACAAAACCCTAAAAAACCTCAGTTGGTGCTTAACACGGCCACCAGAATTCTGACTAGAACTGCAGAATGTGAACATATTACCCCGTTTCTAGCCTCTCTACACTGACTGCCCATTAAGGCAAGGGATGCCTGTTTGCTCCTGCGTGAGGTTCTCTTTGTTCAGGACCACGTCTCCAGACCCCCCCGTCTCAGCCCCAGATGTCATGCTGCAAAAGTTGATGTGCTGAGGGACTAGGGTCTCTCTGTCCGTTCTCAGTCCCTACTTAAATCTCATTCATTTGTGACGGGGGACGAGAGGCAGTTTATACATTCATTTGTGACGGGGGACGAGAGGCAGTTTATACATTCATTTGTGACGGGGGACGAGAGGCAGTTTATACATTCATTTGTGACGGGGGACGAGAGGCAGTTTATACATTCATTTGTGACGGGGGACGAGAGGCAGTTTATACATTCATTTTGGGGTCAGAGCTGTATCAAGGTACTAGACCCATGGTGTGCCCACTCTAATGTTTCTGTTGTCATGTTCATCCTAGTAGGAAACAAACCCTTGGAACATGCTGCAGGACCATGTGGCCTGATGACTCCTTCCTGTCACCGTCCTGTGCCCAACCCAATGTGCTGGTGACCACGTCACTGCTGTTGGTGATCACGTCACTGAGCTGGTGACCACGTCACTGCTGTTGGTGATCACGTCACTGAGCTGGTGACCACGTCACTGTGCTGGTGACCACGTCACCTGGTGAGAGTGTTGAGTTCTCCCTGCCCAAGACCACCAACATTTTTGGACAATAATTGAACACTGATGAACACTGTCACAATGTTTCTTGCTCTTGGGGTTTTTGGGCCGGGTGTCTGTCAAAGCACTTTGTGACGACTGCTGTTATAAAAAGGGCTTTATAAAATAAATTGTATTGATTGATTGATTGATTGATTGATTGATTGACATTAAGCTGAATGTGAGATACCATTCCTTTTCATCCATTCAACCATTTACATGAACCAATCCTGCTGAATTAGGTTTTTACCTCCAACGCTTCTTAGTCAAATGTCTTTGTAAAATAGTGGTAAAACAATTAAAACACTCTATGGTCAATGTAAACAATAGCTATGAAAAGGGATTGCATATATTTCATGACTAGAACCTCAAAATATAGGACCCCTATTATTTGTTTTGGTTTAAATTAAAATGTTTTGAAATAAATGTTGGAAACATCTGAACTTTAGTGGAATGCGTAGTGTCACTCGAATAACCAGGTAAGTCCAAATTTTGAATCAAACCTAAGATAGGTTTCATGCAAGAGTACCAATATCATGTTTAGTCTAATGGAGTTAAATGTTCCTGGATAAAAGAAGAGCGCTGCCAGAATGGGGTCTGTCAATATTAAGCACATCAGGCTCTTTTATTCCAAAGGGCAGAGCTTCATTTCAGCCTGCGAGGTTTGTGATATACTGTACCACCGACATGATATACTGTACCACCGACATGATATACTGTACTCAATCAATCAATCAAATTTATTTTATAAAGCCCTTTTTACAACAGCAGTTGTCACAAAGTGCTTTGACAGACACCCGGCCCGAGACCCCCAAAAGCAAGCAACACAAGTGATGCACAGTGGCTAGGAAAAACTCCCTAGTAGGAGGGACATAGGAAGAAACCTAGAGAGAGGCCAGACTCAAGGGGGTGGCCAGT
>JACXGM010027674.1:0-14387 GCA_016801145.1 Umbra pygmaea | reverse complement strand
TACTCGCCCGCCCAACAGCTTCACCCATCCGGCCCGCGCCGAACGCGACCCACGCCTTGGGAGCGGCTTGAACCCGTGCCTTGACAGCATCTCCCTTTGCCTTCGTCCGTTTCCATCGACCGACGTGTCTGACTTGATAGTCTGTTCGCTCCACCGCCCTCGACAATTAACACTGCTGGTATGAGAACTTTTTCCAACTCCTCATATACATCATTCAGGTTGCGATCTGCCAATAAACCCAAAGAAGAAGAACCACTCTCTTCCGGTGGCTAGCCGATGGTGCGCCGCAAGCGGGCCACTGGTGGAAAGCCGACAGAGATGCAAATTAAGTGATGCCAATTAAGATCCAGAGAAAAGCGGCAAAAGCTGGCGGCCCGCTGGCTGAACGACATTATAGACACCAGCGGTCCGCCTGCGACAAAACGCTGGCGGCGCACCATCGATTGCCTACTGGGTAGCTGTCAGTTATCAAGTGGATTACAACGTTTGAACTATATGAAGGAGCGCATGCTGGCCAAATTCGGTAGAGAAACACTGCATATAGCCTGTATATATAGAGTGCAAATTAACTTCCATGTTTGCTGCCTTTTGTATTAGGACAAACTCAATGACAGTTGTTAAGATTACTGGAATATATTTGGATTATATAAAATATATATATAGATTGCTCGAAAATATGCAAATTCCGCGAGATTCCGTGTTATAGCCTAAGTAAACTCCGTTTTTAGTGATAGATTCCGCGATTTGCGGAAAACATAGGACCCTATGTTTGCCATGATTTCTCAATCAAAGAACATTAATTTCGGGGCGTTTCACTGACGATTAATTTGCAATTATAGGCGTGACATGCAGCCGCAAAAGCTGCGCCACATTTAGAGTTGATTGTGATTTATAAAGAGAAATATTTATAATGTGGCCCCGGGACTTTGAATTATACAACCCAACCCAAATTTGTCTCCTGAGCCATTCCTTGTTAGATTCAATTGGATGCTTTGAGTTGTTGTCTTGCTGGAAGACCCAGTTCTAGCCCAGTTTTAGTTGCTTGAAAGATGGCCTGAAATTTTGTTTATGAATCTCCTGGAACTCAGATGTAATGTTTACCTTAATTACCCTATGTGCAGTTATCCAGGTCAAGAGAAGGAAAAGCAACCGAAGATCTTGACATCCCTACCACCCTACTTGGCGGTTGGAATGAAGTTATTTTGGTGGTAAGCAGTATTGTTTTTTGCCATACATAGCGGTCGTGATACTGTCCAAAATTGTCAATGTTGGACAGAGAATAGACTCTGGCAGCCTTTTTCAAGTCAACATTGTTATTATTGATGTATGCAAAGTAACTTGAGGTCTGCAGGTTTCCAGATGCTTTGACTGTGTTGACATCTGATATATTAGTATTTATGCAGCTCCTCTTGGTGGTATTTTATGCCATAATTTTTTGCCTCAGGGTGGACTCATAGAGCTTAAATCTTTTTAAGATGGATTTACAGCTTCCTCAGACTGATGTGCTCCAACTACCTTCTTCCTGATGTTTCCTGTGATCTCCTTTGCTCTCGGCATGCTGTTTTTCAGTCAACTGAATGAGTAACACCAAACTGACAAGGTCCCTTATCTCTATTTATCAGAGTCCCATCCAATCTCATTCCTAAAGATCTCTACTTTGATTGGTTAATTTGGGACCTAATTGTTTACCCACCTGATACTACTTATGTACTTGATTTAACCCATGCACATCCACTAATTGTCCTTTAATTTTATTTTCAACTAAATGCATGATTTCCTTAGAACCAACATATGGAATTGGTATATAGAGACCTGTTATGTCACATACAAAAGACTGATTAAAGGACATTTCTATGGTGAACTCTAAAACAATTGATAATTGCGAGAGGGGTTCACATACATTCAAGCAGCAATGTACATAATGTTTATATAGCCTACTAATCAGACTGTTGGGTTTTTCAGATAAATGCCCTCACGTGATTGCTTGGCCCTGAAATCCTTCTACAATGCTTCAATGATGCAGCTGTTAGTGCCAGGAAGCATTATGCTCCTTCAGACCCATCAATGGAGAGAGAAAGCGAGAGAGCTGAGATGGTGAGAGAAATTAAAAGACAGGAATAGAGAGTAAAAGACAGAGGAGAGAGCTACTGTGAAAAAGAAAAATTGTGGGATGTTTAAGAGCAACAATGAAGACAGAAGGAAAGTGAGTTTGTGTGCAGGTGAATGATGTAAAAGAAATCTGAATGATGAGTGTAAAATGAGAAGCGAGAGAGAGATGTAAAGTGGAAAGAAATTAAGAGAAAAAGTTGATCTGCACACATTAAACAAATCACAGGAAATGGTTTAAAGAGCTGCTTTTCTCGTTGGGTTCACCCTGATTCTCACTTTCCCACTTCATTTAACGGAATTAATGAGCTGGTCCAGGCAGACGTGGTGAAATCTTCATATTCAACACTAGTCACTTTGTTAAGGGGTTGCATTTGTGATGCCTGAGGGGTTACAAGAAAAACACAATCATGCATGAACTTATAAGCTAAATTATAAAATGTGAATAATATCACAGTTCTGATTTGTGGTAATCCTTGTTAAGAGTGTAAACTAGTTACCAATATATTATCCTTGCTTTTTAACATTGTGCTCAAGCTTTACAATGCTACTGTGTATGAATTATTGAACCTATTAATACTTGTATATTTTAATGTTAACTTTGTTTTGTCCCTTAAGGGTTTAAATTACATCAAACAAACATTACAATAATGCCCTTATTCACCAAAGTCCTTAAACAAATACATGGTTCCACATTATTTCAAAGATGGAGACCGTCATCCTTTGATACATCTTACACCCAACCCTGCTGGAGTGTCACAATACAGAACTCAAACATTCATTTGAAACACAACCTTAATTTAGCTTGCAGTCACTATACAAACCAGAGGGTGCTGCTAGAACAAATTGAGACAAGGAAATCCCAGGGTGTAGTCTATCCCCTTGCTGTTTAAGGCCATGGGTACAGGGGATGGGTAATGATAAACTAAACAGAAAAACAAATATAGCACATTTTCTAAATAAAAGAGCCATAAACCAACTACACTTTCATAAAGAGTGACAACATAAACCATGCAGGAAGGGACAAAAAAAATCTGGCCTATAAAAATGTTCAGCAAAATTAATATCAAAATGTATTTTAGCCAATAAACACAGTGGGATATTAACAGTGGTGTAAAAAACATAGTGTACATGGGAAGGTAGTGTGTAGTCTTTTTTTACAATATGCAGATTGAGGAAATGGCTATCACTTCAATATCTTGCAGTAATAACAAAGGATATTGAAGGCCATGTTTGAAGTAAAATTCCACCAGAGCTTTCACAATTTTGGGCAGAAGAGTCTTGGATGGGGGTAATTCACATTCACAATTCACAAACTATATAAACCCCATTTAGAACTTCAAGGATACACTAATACATTTTTAAGAAGTAATTTTAAGTGTTCATCAAAGAACCATTTGAAAAATGTACCCCTCAAAATGTAACCCCAAAAGTGTGATTCAACCAGAGCAAGGAGTTTGGGTAGCCAGGAGACTTCCACACTGGTTGAACCTTAACCTCACATTAACATTCCCACTTAGGTGCTGTGTCCTTTAGGGTCCTGTTTATAAATAAAAGTAATTTGCCTGTACTATGCCATTGAGGTACTCTGCACTGAGCTGGAAAACAAAACGCTATGGGAGGGTAGCAGCACGACACAGAACCATAGGGATGGGAGAAATGTAGAACATCAGAGACAAACTGTGTACAATCACCTCAGGTCACAAATGCATGTAAAATAAATAAAAATCATTGGAGATCCTCTCTGTAAAACAAAAATGTAAATGTAAAGGAGAGAAATTATTGCTCTGTTCTTACTGTACTGTATATTAGCTTTACTCTTTGAATAATACATATAACTTTATCAGAGAACTGTAATACACTATAAGACAAACCATAAACATCTATGTCTATATCTTGTTAAGGAAGATTATAACCTTGCCTTATTAATGCTCAAACACGTCTTTCAAACATCTAGTTTCTTTTACCCCTTCCATGTATGTCTCAGAAACCAACAGAGACCTATGAGGGGAATAATTGTGTGTGCTTATTTTCATGTGCCGTACGTCCCTCTGATTTTTAAATTGATATGAGCTCATTAATTATTCATATCCGGGTTTGTATCTTACCATTTCTTCCATCGGACCTGTCACTTACACAATAAATATTATGAAATCACACTTCGGCCCAAGGCTCCGCTGGAGCAGCTTTGCGAAGCGGTCACATTTGACTAGTTAGCAAGGACACACCAGCACACTGGAGACAAGGACCAAATGCCATACAAGTGACCCGTGCATTTTTAATACACAAGCAAACAAATGATGACAACAAGACTAGTAGTGACAAGGAAGGGGTGATGCACAGAGGAGGGAATCTTGTTGAACCTTAGCGCTTGTAGTCCAGGCTTTAGGAAAGCTAACACAGAGTCTGACATAGACATGGTGTTACGTCCCCCAGTCTATAGATATAATAAAATGTGTACCTTGGGGTTTTGGTTAGTGTCCAATGTGCTATGTTTCTGTCTTTTTCTGTTAGTCTCTGCTCTGTGTGTTTCCCCACAGGTGGAGAATGTTTGCAATCATCACTCATCACTTATCCCTGGCTCCACCCCCTCATTATCAAGATCAGCAATCACCATTACCCATCATACCTTCCCAACAGTATAAAACCAGCCATTTTGTGTTCATTCACTCTCTCTCTGCTGTTGTAGGTTTGGTCTGTACGCCAGCTCTCTCTCGCTGCTCATTTTGGTTTGTAGGCTATCTGGCTGGTCTCTCTGCTGATAGGGTTGGCCTGTATTTTTGTATTTGAATTTAGTAGTGGTTGAGGCCACTGTAGTAAAGTTACTCAGTACTTAGAGGCTGTTAAGCAGTCTGTGTTTATGGTTGACCATACTTGGTAGCATTGTATGTGTCTTTGTAGGTTTGTTGTGAGTGAGAGCTTTGTTTGTTTAGATTGTAGAGAGTGATAGGCCTATTGTACGTGTGTTTAGTGGTGTTAGTGTTTTGATTGTACATTTGTTCTAACACTTTGTTCTCTTTTGGTTCCCAAAGGAGGAGAGGAAGCACTTTGGGGGTGTTAGGCAAGATGGCCTGGCCTTACACCACACGTAGGGTAACTCCCCTGTTAAACACACTAGGGAAGATCTGAACAGACCACACCTGTACTTTGGGATAGGGCGCCTCATTCGTGTGCCAGTATAGGTGTAGGTTCTGTGTGTGTTAGTTTAGATCAGGGTAGAGTTAACCTTGGTTTAATTTCTTTCCTTTGGTCTGCGCAGCCTCTCCTCCCAAACTTATTATTTAAACTAATTAACATTTACCTTGGCAAAATAAAGCCCTTTGTGAAAAGGTACTCTGGTTTCCGTGTCCTTGGTCGCACCTATGACCTCATACCTCTGTTGCTGACCTCAGGGTGTCCTGTGTAGTGGGTTTGACATCCCACTCCCCTCCTGGGGAGCAGTACGAACGTAACACATGGACTCCTACATCCCTATTTCTCCACCACAGCCTGACAAGTCATCCCAAGCTCTCCACCAAAACACCAGCCTGGGACCATAGCTGTTTTCTCCAGAACCCAAAATCTTCCATTTCCCCAGCCCCTTCTTCAGCCCTAGTCTAGCCCCTGTCCTTAGCTCCTGTTCCCAGCCCGTTGCAGCCCCAATATAATTCTTTCAATTAAAGAATCATACACACAAAAGGCAGCTCTGAAATTCAGTAATATCCAATTTCATAGAAAGATCATTAGAACAGTTAGGTTCAACCACAGCAGAATTTTTCAATGACAGATGCATCTAACACACAAATATCATACACCAGTTAATTGTTTTTTAATCACAGAATGTTACCTCATATACACACTTAAGCATGCACACACACACACATACACACAGTCAAACACACACACAGATCGCACACTCCCACAGCGATGGTTAGCCTGTAAAACCAGGATGTTTTCACACCTTTATGATATAAATAATAACATACCTTGGGCATAAGAAAGCTGTCAGCAGAACATTTGTTTTCCATTTTTCACCACCTGAGGCACTTCAAACTGGGGTTTTATGACAAGGCGTTAAATTTGTACACCAACACTTATAGTACTATTTTGCCCTTTGGTGAATTCTGGCAGCTCAACAGATGGGGCTTATACTGGCACTCTTTAATATTGTGTTTGGAGATTGTCTGACACTCCATTTGGCTTGCCGTCACCTCCATCCATACACATGTATCTGTACTGGGTGTTAACACGTATGCAAACAGACACTTTGATGTACAAACACACATATGCCGTCGGTGTATGAATGAGTGATTGAATGGGTGAATGTATGGCACTGTAAAGAGCTTTGAGTGGCCATTGGTTAGAAAAGCACCATATAAATGCAGTCCATTTAGTACTTATCATTTACTACATGCACGTGTACAGTCTTACATTAGACAACAATTTATTAACTTTTCCCCTTTTCTTAAGCCACAAAATTATACACATATTTCTATACCCAAATCCTAACCCCAAAACGTTTTTACAATTACAGCATTTTTCCAGGCAAGACGACTGAGAACTCTTTTCACATTGTGTACAGCAACGCCCTGAGAGCAACAGCCCTAAATCTCCGGAATTACCTTTCCAGGGAACAATGTTGTGAAATGCAATTACATTAAATATTAACATATGATAAGGGCTGTCACTGCACTACCCTGATGCCAGGAGCAGTTCTGAATGTAATCCCGTGGATTTTTGGTAGGGCACTGTGGTTAGAAATGACAGGCAGTAACATAGTTGACTCTCACCCCTATGATCATGAGTTTGAATCCAGTGGGAGTTTGTTTTTTAAAACCATTGTTTCTCTACGGAGTGTAAACTGGCAATTTGTGAAATTCTGTTTTGTAAAAAAATCATTTCTTGATTAGGAGGCAAAGGAAAAGTTTTGCTTTTCCCAACTTTATTCAATTTACTGGTGCCAATCGTGTGGGACTAAACAATTGATGGGTGTGCCTGCAAAAATGCGGATGAGCCATAATATAAGCCTTCAAACGATATACACTCACATAAAGGATTATTAGGAACACCATACCAATAATGTGTTTGACCCCCTTTCACCTTCAGAACTGCCTTAATTCTACATGGCATTGAATCAACAAGGTGCTGAAAGCATTCTTTAGAAATGTTGGCCCATATTGATAGGATAGCATCTTGCAGTTGATGGAGATTTGTGGGATGCACATCCAGGGCACGAAGCTCCCGTTCCACCACATCCCAAATATGCTCTATTGGGTTGAGATCTTTTGACTGTTGGGGCCATTTTAGTACAGTGAACTCAATGTCATTTTCAAGAAACCAATTTGAAATGATTCGAGCTTTGTGACATGGTGCATTATCCTGCTGGAAGTATTTGTCAGAGGATGTGTACATGGTGGCCATAAAGGGATGGACATGGTCAAAAACAATGCTCAGGTAGGCCGTGGCATTTAAATGATGCCCAATTGGCACTAAGGGGCCTAAAGTGTGCCAAGAAAACATCCCCAAAACCATTACACCACCACCATCAGCCTGCACAGTGGTAACAAGCAATGATAGATCCATGTTCTCATTCTTTTTACGCCAAATTCTGACTACCATCTGAATGTCTCAACAGAAATCGAGACTCATCAGACCAGGCAACATTTTTCCAGTCTTCAACTGTCCAATCTTGGTGTGCTCTTGCAAATTGTAGCCTCTTTTTTTTGTAGTGGAGATGAGTGGTACCCGGTGAGGTCTTCTGTTGTTGTAGCCCATCCGCCTCAAGGTTGTGCTTGTTGTGGCTACACAAATGCTTTGCTGCATACCTTGGTTGTAACGAGTGGTTATTTCAGTCAAAGTTGCCCTTCTATCAGCTTGAAGCAGTCGGCCCATTCTCCTCTGACCTCTAGCATCAACAAGGCATTTTTGCCCACAGGACTGCTGCATACTGGATGTTTTTCCCTTTTCACACCATTCTTTGTAAACCCTAGAAATGGTTGTGCGTGAAAATCCCAGTAACTGAGCAGACTGTAAAATACTCAGACCGGCCCGTCTGGCACCAACAACCATGCCACGCTCAAAATTGCTTAAATCACCTTTCTTTCCCATTCTGACATTCAGTTTGGAGTTCAGGAGATTATCTTGACCAGGACCACACCCCTAAATGCATTGGAGCAACTGCCATGTGATTGGTTGAGTAGATCATTGCATTAAGGCGAAATTGAACGGGTGTTCCTAATAATCCTTTAGGTGAGTGTATGTAAATAGTTATAAAAAGCTAAACATATTTTACTAGAGTACTAAAGCTTACTAGTGCACACAATCTATTTAAAACCACATTTTACATTTTTAAATAAATGTATTGCTCTTGGATTTCCTGAGCAATGGATGTCTACACAGAACACAAACCTCACACACAGGAGTACTACAAGTTTTTAGGAAGGAACCAAAGCTATAATGATTACTAGTACATTACATTTTAGTCTGTGTATACTTTTCACATGAAGAGTCATTTTAATGCAGATTATGTGAACAGAGATCAGCGGTCTGAAATCCATATCGCTCCATTCAGTGTTTTGTTTAAAAGCATAACTTATATTGGCTTCCATTACGTTTACAATTAAGCTATTCATACACTTGAAAGGTTTCATTACGCACTGAAGTAATGAATAAAAAAAATATGGAATTTTATGTCAATAATTAATGATAAATGAGTAATTTCCAACAGTGAACAACATTTGCTACATTGGTAATGTAATGAATTTAATTTTAATCAATATAATGCCACTTTATAATATCAAAAAACTTGCAAATTCTTCTGTATATTTGAACAGAAGCTAGTGTATTTTAGAAAAGTGCATGCTTGGTGGAATAGATGTAACTTACAACAATATTAAGCAGAAGTACAGCCATGTTAAAAAAGATTCTTTAAATTTAACAAAATAGAAAATCTTTTGCGAATGTATGGTGCCTCAGCCAGGCAAGTCAATTATGATACTAGATGGGATTGCAGTGGCAGCGGGAGGCCGAGTCGAGACAGGGCTTATTCACCCCCAAGAATAAGCCTAGCACCCCCTTTAGCCCCCTCTAAAAATGATTACATATTTTCATATAAAAAAATATAATTATTTTCCCTGGATGATGTACTTTCAATTTTCTAAATGGCTAAGTCCAGGTAAGCAAAGTTTGCATGGTCGTTAACTAACCCTCCCTGCCATCCAACTGGACATAATGGCCCTCATTTATGAAACATGCATACGACCTAAAACAGGCGTACGACGGGTATATGCAGATTCCTATGCAAAGCAAGAAATTTATCAATTTGAACGTGATCGTAGGCTGCAATAAAATCTCACATCTGGTCTGACTTAGTGTACGCAAATTCTCTAGTGTGACTAGCGGTGTTCATGGTATAACCACCCGGTTCAGTGAATTGTTGAACCAGCAATCATTGATGAATGTGTCTGCATTGCAACTACCCCATATTGCAAATTACATTTCAGAATTACAAATTAATTATATACAGCACATTGCTATTAAGTGGTTTATTTTTTCCCTTTCACTTCAGGGTGGCCTAGAAATGAGGGCAGAAATTAGGCAAACAACAATTTTCATATATATATATATTATTTAAACAAGCTCTTTGGCAGTCCTTTAGTCGAAGCGATGGCAGATCTGGAGGACCTTAATGTGCGCTCTCTACATTGGGACCTTTCAGTGAGAGATCAGGGACAGGTCTGGTATATCACAGCTGTTACGTCCCCCAGTCTTAGTTTCTATGTTTTGTGTGCCCTGGTTTGTGTTTCTGTTCTGTGCTGTGCTGTGTTTCTGTGTATGTTTGTCTCTGCTCAGTTTGTGTGTTCCCAAAGGTGGCCCTGGTTCAGCTCATCATCACTTATCACCGACTCCTCCCCTCCGTTATCCCGTACACCTGGTTTCATCAATCAACAGCAATCCCATCATGCCCTTCCCTTCTATAAAAAGTGCCATTTGTTTGTTTATTCCCTCTCTCGCTGGTTGCTCATGTGGTTGGTCTGTGCCTGAGCTCTCTCTGGTTGTAAGGTGGATGCTCTGTGTGAGGCTGCCCTATTGTTCTTATTCAGTAGTGTAGTGTAGTGTAGCGTTGTGGGGTTAGTTCTTGTGGTAGAGGGAGAGCTTTGTTTTCTTTGTTGTGGAGCGCTTGGTAGGCCTATAGTGAGAGTGTTAGTGTTTCAGTGCTGTGTTTGTTTGTATTTGCCGTGTTTAAATATATGACCACTAACCATTTGTCTCTTTTGTTTCCCAGAGGGGGAGAGGAAATACTGGAGAGTGTTAGGCAAGACCGACTGGCCTTACACCACCCGTAGGGATACTCCCCTGTTATACACACCAGGGTAGATGAGCGCACACCCCCTGTACTTTGGTTAGGGCACCTGGATCAAATGCCAGTTAGATTAGCTTTGTCTATGTGTTAGTTTAGTGCAGGTTAGGGGTGGGACTTTGTGTATTATTTCTTTGCTTTGGGTCTGCTCAGCCTCTCCTCCCAAAATTATTATTCATGTTTAATACTATTTACCGTGGCAAATAAAAAGCGCTTTGTTTATACGGTACTTTGGTTTCTGTGTCCTTGCTTGCACCTACGACCCCATACCTCCTTTGCTGGCCGCAGTGTGGCCTTGGACAGTGGTAGTGACATTCCGCTCCCCTCCTGGGGAGGAGTATGAACGTAACACAGCCAACAATAGTCGAAGTGTGCCAGCATTTTTGGCGGCTATGAAGTCCCTTTCTGGTATATTCAAACTATGATTAAAAGACAATTTTATGAGATTGCTCGGTTTCCAATTTGGGCGAATTGGGCGGCTGATTGTACTGCGTGTGTAGCCACCATCCATGAATGAATGATTACACATTCATCAATCGCAAAAACGTTAATTCAATCATATGTGATGCCAGGATGTTTGTTCTGAATATGGTAGCCCGGTGGCCGGGTGGGATGCACAAAATTTTTCTAAACTGCAGCATTGGAACAAGGAGGGCGCACTACATGGCTAGAGTCATCTCCTCGGTGAGTTACACCCACATACAATTATTATAATAGTTCTACATAGTTCTTTGGTGAAATGGTTGGATGTGATTCCTCTTGGTGAAAAAGGTTATGCCCTGACTACGTACCTAACACCGCTTAAAAATCCCAAATCAAGCAGGAGCGCAGGTTCAACAGTGTGCACACACGCACACGAACCACAGTGGAGTGATGGGTTAGCTCAAGGGTAGGTGGCTCTGTCTTGGGTAGGCGGAGTTGGGTGGGGGGGCTGCTATACACACCAGAGAGGGCCTGCAACATAATTATGGCATGCGGGGTGCTCCACGATATTGCACTGGAGAACGGTGCCATTCAATGAAGATCAGTGGCCACAACAGCCACCATTGGGGGCTCTACGAAGGAGACAGGATCTTATTCTGAGCTTCTAATATAGTAAGTGCTATATTGGGTAAGAAAGTTACTTAAAAAATACAACGTGGGATGTTTAGTGAAAATAATTCATTTACTTGAAATACACTTCAGGTTCTCGTTAATTGTAACAACCAGCCCTGTTAGGGCTGGTGTTCCATATGAACTAGAGTGGACTCCATATATATATATATATATACAATATATGTATATATATATATACTTCCACCATCTACCTGCCTGAGTCTCCTCTCTCTCCTCTACACACACCAACGATCATGACATTAATCGCTTTCAATGACTGTAGCAGTAACCTCAGTCAACACCGCATTTTCCTTTAACAATCGACGCCTGATTTTAAGCTTCCAAATAAAACCAAGCGGTTGGCCTGCACCTGAGACCTGAGCGTCTTTATTTTACCTCAGAGAAAATCATTTTCTTTGCCGGATTTTGCTTATCCATGTCGTAAATTCTAAGGGCGAGGCCTCTAATCCGTGCATATTTGTGGGGGTGATATTTAAATTACGATTGTTTTCAACCGTCTGATTTATCAACAGCCGCTCATTCGTACGCTGGAATTGGAGTGATAGGAATGTTTTGTAAATCACCAGTGAGCCTCATTGTAAGGTAATTTCTGCGCTCAGATCTACACTGGTTTCTACACACGTTTGATAAATGAGGGCCAACCAAACTGACGCACGTTCACTGATAAACTCACAGTACCTACTCACTGTTTGAGGATCTATTCCGTACAACAAAATATGCCGACATGCTACAGTCCCCTAATATCCAGATAGCATAGAAAGAGAGGCAGAGGCACATTTTTTATAAGAATGAATATATTGTCCTATAAATGAACATAATTTATTGCATGATCTGGCATATTAATTAAATACACATTTGTATTTGTGGAGTGAATGTTTGCGAGTAGGAGTCAGTTTGAGAACAGACAGGAGTGTTGAGCTGTCCAACTTTCACAGGAGAAGGGGGAAAATCTATAATATATCTATAATTTGTCTATGTTGTACCTAAATCACTTGAAGTAGGTCTTATTATTTTACCTTATCTCGTCCATCAGGCAGCTCGCTCACTCAGGGAGAGCAAGGTTGAGCTAGTGCGCGAGTATATGGATCTGTCCCGCTATGTGTAAGATACATTTGTGTAATAATAATCTTTCACATTGAAAACTCATAAATAAAGAAGTACAATTGCTTTATTCCATAACATCTTTTATAACAAAAGTCAGCATCATGGCTTCCAAACATTTCTCTGCCAACAAGGAGGATGCCAGCTCGTGCTTCTTCATGATCTTAGTCTGGTCTGCGAGGTGGTGTTCAAATTGTTGAAATAATGCACACTTCTTTTTCCATCTTCACAATTTGCTATATAAATACATTCTTAATCAGCGGAGGATGTCAGCTTAAGAAAATTTAATTGATAGAGCCTTTTTAGACCACACCAAAATGACCAGGTAAAAGGAGTTTACACCTAAACAGTCATACATTTATTGAAAACAAAGAGTAACAAAGTATTCCTCATGGTCAATGGTTATTAGGATCTTCCTGTACCTGGTCATTAGCCTGGCGTCGCCCTCCTACGTACTTCATTTTCCTTCAGTACTACGTCTGGGTTCGCGGCATGTTCTTGGGTTTTCTCCGAACAATTTTTTACCGGTCCAATCAGCGAACAGAGGGAGTGGATGAGAATGTTGACGTTGATGTCCTGCACTAGTTTGAGTTGTAGTACATCACAACCAAATGTAGCGATTGGTTATGGCAGATCCAATAGTTTTAAATTTTAACGCTTGTCAATGGAGAGTGGCCAGACACTCTGTACGAATGAAATGTACGTACGAGAGTCTGGTAGGACCAGGGTACCTGGTCATAGGTTTTAATTAAGCATTTCCCAAAACAGATGAACCCAGCCTTGTACTTTTACTTTGGACTTTTTACAATGCTGAACATTTGACACAAAATGTGTTAGAGCAATATTGACACTTTAATTTTGCTGTCCTTTCTTCATAGTTTTTAGAGAATGGTGATTTGTCTATGTCTCATTGGGGATTAGGAAAAGTACTTTGAGATTGTGAAAGGTTTTTTCGTTTTCTCCTATTGAACCAAAACGTGTGTTGTATTACAGGAGTGCAGGCTGCCTGAGCGTGCATGAATGCAATTTATGTCAGCACCTCCATGCATTGAGCTAGCTCCCCCTTTGCACCTCGAGTGAAAAATGTCTGGCGCCGCTGCTGATTACTTGTCTCCAACTAGGCTAGCTATACTAACAAACATTCACCTAACTTGCTGAAATATGTTTTACATTTTTTTAAATGTTTTTAATTTTGAGATAAAAATATACATTAATTACATACACCCCATTAAAAGGTACAATATGTAGTTTTCCAAAACAATAACAAAAGACATACTTTTCATTAAAAAAGATTATACCTATATTATATATATTTCTAAGTTGTGTACTTACATTATCCTAAAGGTTTCCACCAACTTTCAAACCCAGAGAAATTTGTAATATAATTCGAAGACACGGGACGTTTCATTTTGTCTTCCATCAATGGCATCATATAACATTTGACTGCTCTAGTTGTTCTAAGTTCCAGGGAACTGCCAAACATAACGTGAATAAAGTTCTAATATTTTTAACAATATATAATTTTTTTACTTCCATCCATCCATCCATCCATCTTCATCCGCTTATCCGAGATCGGGTCGCGGGGGCAGCAGCTCCAGCAGGGGACCCCAAACGTCCTTTTCCCGAGCAACATTAACCAGCTCCGACTGGGGGATCCCGAGGCGTTCCCAGGCCAGGTTGGAGATATAATCTCGCCACCTAGTCCTGGGTCTTCCCCGAGGCCTCC